>CAJHQP010000601.1:30000-171634 GCA_905132765.1 Moricandia arvensis | reverse complement strand
GTAACGGAATTGCCTTCTCAGCTGATACGTGTAAAGCATACGACAAGCATATACCTATGTCCTCTAATCAGCAAAACCAGCATATTGAACTTGAAACCCCACAATAATCCAGTGACACTCAAAGCTTCAGGCTCTTACCAGAAAGAGTCGCTTCTCAATGTCACGAAGACAATAGATGAGGAGATTAGAGTCTCTAACAAACAGAGAGGATGCACAACATAGATACTACACACATATCCTGAGGCAGGAGAATGACATAATAGATCCCACAAAGAAGCGGTAACACAACTAGTATGCCAAATGGTTTTGGAAATTAGTACACGAATTAGGTTGATTGTTGATACAGTTAAACTAGATATTGTGGTCGTAAGAATTGGACAAAATTGTGTAAGTAGTACAACTTAGTGATTTTAAAAAATATAACTTGCAAAACTATGTGAAGTTTAAATATTGTAACTAGTGCAACTAAAGAGTGAAATATGTGTAACTCGTACAACTAAGAGACTGAATCTAGTGTAGTAGTACAACTACGTGTTAATTTTCTAGTGTGACTGGTACAAATAGATAATTATTATTAGTGTAAGTAGTAAAACTTAGGTAGTTTAAATAGTATAACTTGTTACTAGATGATGTTTTTTTTTCGTATTATTAGTGAAACTGGTACAACTAGAGTGATTTTCTATTGTATTAATTTATTAGATGGTGTTGTTATTTGTAAAACTTAGTGAGTTTTTAAAGTATAACTTGTACAACTGTGTGGAGTTTAAATAGTGTAACTAGTACAACTTATAGAGTTGAATCTAGTATAACTAATAATACTGAGTGATTATCGTATAACTAATGGTGTCATTGTGTATAACTTGTCTAAATGGTACAACTACCAGTTTAATTTCTATTGTGACTGGTACAACTTCTTAGTGTAAGTAGTACACTAGACGGTGTTGTTGTCGTATTATTAGTCAAACTGGTATGACTAAGTGATTTTTTGTTGTATAATCGGTATTTTAGATTGTCTAATAATTGTTTTGTGTTTTTGTTTCAGGTTGTGGATGAGGATATGGCCGTAGAACCAATGAGACCTAGTGGTTTTTTTCTTCAAGCCGAGTGATTATGGGGAAGGTTTGCAAGCTCTCCACAAGGTGCCACCAACACAAATTTATTGAGATGATTAAAGGGTTTGAAGAGTCAGAGAAAAATTGGTTCAAGAACCACCCTCAGTTCAAGCATTTATTCCACATGGATTGTTCCCTTACAAGAAAGGTGATGGAATGTGGATGTTGCTTTCCATACAATGACTACGGAAAAGGGTCAACAAGTTTGGTTTTGGAGTGAATGGTGTTCCAATTAAATACTCTATCAGGGAACATGGCGTACTCTCTGGTTTAATACTGCCACAACTACCCAGAAACTATCTGAGCAAAGGGAGTATGAGGTTTGCGAATCGGTATTTTAAGATTAAGGAGAAGAAGACTAAGAATCAGAAGGGGAAGGAAAAGGGTCTGAGAGTGACACAAAAGGATGTGGAAGCGAGCTTAGCACGATGAAGGCTGATTCGTAGTAACGACCGTCTAAAGATGGCGGTTTCTTACTTTTTTGACACAGTTCTGAGAGGAAGGTCAAAAGTAGGACACCCCATTGAGCCTTTCCTTCTCCAAGCAGTAGATGATCTGGATTTTTGCACTGACTTTCCATGGGGCCGTTTCACGTTCGATGATTGCATTAAGGAGATTTTCCATTGAGGGATCATTTCATGATGGGATGCAAACAATCCGAGTTGGACATTTCTGGCTTTACTAACCCTTTGGAGGTATATATTAGTTAATTTTTCAGAAGAATATTGTTAATAATATAACTAATATGATTGTTGAAATGATATGCAGATATTGGCGTTTGAATGTATCCATGTACTTAAGGAAAAATTCAGAGAGCCTGTTCGAAACAGTCTGGTAGATTGCCCAAGAATGTGCAAATGGAGGTACAAGAAGAATGGCACTACAGTATTTGCATTGGACGAGTTTATCGGGCACTTGGAAAAACAAAGGTAAAAGATTATAGTGTTGTTTGTGTTATTTCTTAGATTTAAGTTCATTGTTAACTTAAAGTGTTATTTGTTGTTGTTGTTCATATTTCAGGTGATTACAGTCGTTTGATACCATAAGGATATGAAGTAGACCTCTTGTACAATATCATGGATGAAGGAATTGGGAAGACGTGGAGCTAGTAAATGATTCGGATACCCAAGACCTAGCTGTCGACAGTTGGAACAAGATCATTATAGAACCCGAGGGGAAAATATTTTGGGAGGATCTCTTCGACATGGATGTGAGAACCCGACTTACCACACATGAAGAACCCGAGCCTCAAGGGTTCACCGAAAGACATGAGGAAGCAAGGAAAGGGAAGCAAGGGTGTGTGAGGAACCCGAGGCAGTTTTGAGAGTTTAAAAGAATTGGAAATGAAGTTGAAAAAGAGAATGGACAAAGTTTGCTTTGAGGGATGATACAATTTGTCTTCTGGCAGCAAGAGTAAAGGAGTTGAAAAGAAAAAGAATGAACGAGAAAGAGGTAATTGTTCATTCCAGTTTGAAACAGGTGGAAGTTCAGGAGAAAGAGGTAATTGGTTTTGAAAATGGTTTTGGCAGATAAGTGTATTTATTTTGGTTTTGAAGTGATATTTGTTTAGGTTTTGTAGTAGATAATGCTGGTGAGGAGGCTGATATAGTGGCTGAGAAGGAGGTGAGGAAGGTGATAAAGAGGTTGAGGAGGAGGGTGACAAGGAGGGTGAAAAGGAGGGTGAGGAAGGTAAGGATTTGTAGTATAAGTAATTCTTTTAGGCATAATCTAATGTGTTGTTTTGTCTTGTAGATGACGCTGAGGAGGATTCGCCATGTACACTTCAAGTCATGGTAGAAGCGGCTGAGAAACTCGAGAAAGAAGTGGCAGCGGCAGCGGCTGAGAAAGCCGAGAAAGAAGCGGCTGAGAAAGCCGAGAAAGAAGCGGCTGACAAGGCTTCTGCTGAGAAAGCCGAGAAAGAAGCGGCTGAGAAAGCTGAGAAAGAAGCGGCTGACAAGGCTTCTGCTGAGAAGGCTACTGATGAGGCGGTTGAAGATGAAGAAGCTGCTGGAGATGAAGAGGCGGAAGAGGCGGTTGGAGATGAAGAAGCTGCTGGAGATGGAGAGGCGGTTGGAGATGAGGAGGCAGTTGGAGATGAAGAAGCTGCTGGAGATGGAGAGGCGGTTGGAGATGAGGAGGCAGTTGGAGATGAGAAGGCGGTTGGAAGGCCTAAGAGGTCTCATAAACCGTCTCGTTCGGTTAGATCTCCTTATCAACGAAACTGATAGCTATTTAGAATAGCTTTAAAACTATGTTCCTTTATATTTTAGACTTAAAACTTATGTTCCTTTTGGTATTAACTTAAAACTTATGTTCTTTTTGGTATTAAACTTAAACTTATGTTTCTATTAGTGTTGGTTTGTAGAAAATTTATGTTTAGTTTAATGATCAGGTATTTTGGTTTAACTAATAATACAAGTACAACTACACAATAATATTTAAGAATGGTACAACTAGTATACCTTGTCTGACCAATAAAACGTAGTTTTACCAGTAATACCAGTAATACTTGTCTGACCACTAAAACGTAGTTTTTCCCTGTAAAACACAGTTAAAACGTGATACACATTTAAAATGTGATGCACATTTAACTCAATACAAATGAATTAACATAGTTGTACTAGTGTTATAGTTGTACCAATATGTACATAGTTGTACTAGTTTTTTAAGTTGTACCCGCTTGTGCATAGTTGTACTTTGGTAGTAAATTCGAAATATATTAGTTGTACCACATAATAAATACATTTAACTGAGTTGTACTACTTACTTATGTTTACATTCCTTTGCCCGGATCCATTGAAAAAAAAATGTTGTCAAAATACACTTCATGGATGTTTTCGAAAAATTATGTGGACAAGTAAGTTAAAAAGTCTTGAAAGTATAAGGTAAATCATGCAAACTTATGTAATGGTGATAGAAATACCAAAAAAGGCAACACACTCAAAATAATTAAGAAACCTATTTAAAAACCATAATGAGCCTATTTAAACACATACCAACACATCAACACACTCAAAATAATAAGAAACCTATAATAATATTTGTAATACCTTGTCTGACCAATAAAACTTAGTTTGACCATTAATACCAGTAATACTTGTCTGACCACTAAAACGTAGTTTTCCTAGTTATACCAGTAATACTTGTCTGACCACTAAAACGTAGTTTTCCTAGTTATACCAGTAAAACTTATCTGGTCAATAGAACATAGTTTTCCTAGTTATACCAGTAATACCTTACAAAAGCAACACACTCAAAATAATTAAGTAAGACTTATTCATCGTTGCTACTTCCATCTTGGCCATTTCCATCGTTTCCACTTACATCGTTTCCACTTTCTTCGTTGCCACTTATTGTTGAATGCTTCTTCTTTCTCTTCCTCTGATATTCTCCTGCAGATGAAATCTAGTTACTTGTTGTCTTCCTTTCTTTTTCTCCACAAACGGAGGCAAGACAACCTTAGATCGAATTTCGTCAGGAACTTCCCTGGATGAATGATGAGGCACTGGATATATTGTCATGTAATATGCCAGAGTCCACTGCTCCAACCAGTAATACTTGAACAATAATCTTCATCTTTTTCTCCTCGCTTAATGATGGCAGCAAGTGCTTGAACACAAGGGTACCGGTCAATATCAAAACACCTACAGTAACATGTTTTGTTGATCAAGTCAACAAAATACCCTTCTCCGTCCCGGCCAATCACATTGTAGTGACGTTCAAATGTATTTAACTCGAACACCTTCAGCGTTTTTGCAATCGGATGCATGTTATGCAATATACGATGCACATGTGGGACTAGTATATGCGTCTCAGGTACACCCAAAGATACTTGTCGGTATTTGTTAAACCATTCTATAATCTTTCCCATGATCTCATTCACCATTGGAAACAAAGCATATTTCCTTGGTTCCTTTAAAACACCATTGAGAGATTCAACAGTGTTCGTTGTGTCTATGTTGTACCTTTCTCCCGGAAATTTACATCTGGCCCATTTCGTCTCATGAACATTGTCATCCAAATAGACGGCGGCTTGAGGATACTTTCTTCTGAAATCATTATAGGATTTTCTAAACTCCACCTCTGTATACAGACCAGCAAGTTTCCTAAACTTTTTGGCTACAAAAGATTTCGTAACATTACTGCATGCTCCTTTCACATTATTAGACAAATGATATATGCAATAACCATGAATCACCAATGGGTAGACCTCGTGTACTGTCTTGATGATGCTTTGGTTTCTATCAGTACAAAATACAATTTGAGGATCATCCGGTATCAAAGTTTTCAGCGTTGTCAAAAAACCATGTCCAACTTGCATTTTTCTCACCATCTACTACCGCAAAAGCCAGGGGATAATGATGATGATCTGGATCCTGAGCACTGGCAATAAGAAGCACACCTTTATACACACCACTCAGGTGAGTTCCATCCATAATTATCACTTTACGCATAGCCTTAAACCCTTCGATGCAAGCTCCGAGTGCAAAGAACATGTACTTAAAACGGTTCTGCTCATCCACTTCTAATCGTGTAACCGTACCAGGATTCAGTTGTTCCAACATGTACAAGTAAGATGGAAGTCTAGCAAAACTCTCAACTGGGTCACCACACACATCATTCACAGCTTTGTTTTTTCCTCTCCAAGCTGTTGAATACGAACCGTAGCACCCAATCTGTTACGAACCAATTCTATGAGAGCCTTCGGAGTGGGAGTCTTGAATTGGCCGGGATAATCAGCGTGCACCACAGATGCGACCAAGCTTGGTGTTCCTCTTTTCCCCTTCTTGGTTCCACTTGCACTTGTCTGAGCGCACGTATAAGTCTTTCTATACGTTCTAATTGAGAAAAAATCAGAATTCTTGAGTTTTGCAGCTCGTAAATACCAGCAGCAACCAACCGCACGACATTTCAATACGTAAACCCAAGGCTTTGATTTCACTATGTCAACCTCAAAACAATTAGTATGCACAGCTTTGTCCACTAAATCCTTATTTCTTGTTTAGTTTCAAATTCTTGATGCAAGCTCATTTCAATGCCATCATCCCACTCAAGATTTACAACTGTTTCTACAACAGGTGTAACAGCCTCCATATCATCCATTTCGTCACCCTCTTCATTGATTTTCTCATGCTCATACTCTTGCTCTTCAATATGAGGAACAATTTCCAACTCCTGAACTCCAACCACATCTTCATTAGCTCTGGCATCACTCAGAGTTTCCTCATTCATAGAAAACACCTCGTTACTCTGGTTTTCCGAGATGATTTCCGTAAGCTCCGCATGTAAGACACCACGCCGGTTTTTCTTATCAACTTCCATTAAATATCCTAAAACGTCTTCATCGTCCAAGATATAACAAGGCCTCTTATTATCCAATACCAACGGAAAGTAACTTAGGTGAACCTTGGTCACATCTATATCGATCTTCATTTTCTTGTATATTCTATCAACCAAGTCAGAATAAGTAATCTCCTCATAACTTCCCTTCATCACTAAAGTAGAAATATGTCCTTCTTTCCGATTCCATCGAACTTCATTACCCACATTTGAATAAATTCCCCCATTATCAAATAAATCACCACACGTCGGCTATTGTCCATAATTTCTGAAACATAATAAAAACAACATTACCACAGAGTAGTTATACCAGTTATACTAAATCAGTAATAATAGTAATACTAATATTACCAGTTTGACTACTGGACGTGTTACACTAGTTACAGTTATACTATGTTGACTTGGCACATGATTACTATAAGTTATACTAATTGTACCAATACACATATTCAATTTGTTACTTTTGTACTATTTGTACCAGTTGTAAGTTTTGTATTAAAAATTTCAGTAATACTACATCAGTTGTACCAATAAAACGGGTTGATAACGAGTTTTGTCAAGTAAGTCGTACCCGTTGTACCTTTGTGAAAAACGATTTATTCTACATTTTTGCATTAATAACTTTATATTAAACCTCAGAATCTTACTCATTATGTTTACATACCTATTACATGACTCAACCGAGATAAACAACAAACAAAAAATGATTGAGACAAAGAAGATTGATAGAGAGAGAGAGAGAGAGAGAACTATACACTTAACAAGTGATTACAAAGGTTGCAGAGCCAATGAGGACGAACATGTGTTGTTTCTCGGCGTCCTAAGCTGTCAAAAACCTTTGAGAATCAAAGAAAAACGCTTTGTGGATGAAGAAATGAAGAAGATAGGTTTGGTTGTTGAAGATCATAATTTTAGTCCTTTTGGTGGTTGAACACGATAGTTGAAGAAGGTGAGAGTGATTAAAGAGGCTGTGTGGGACCCATTTCACTCGAGAGGGAGGAGGGAGAGAAATCAACGGCCAAGATTATAACGTGAGTAAACGATCCAACGGCTCTGGTTCTATTTTCATTAATATCAATATCTGTAAATATTGTTTCATTCTCATCTAACGGCTAAAATTAAAACAAAATATTTAGATCTAATGGTTGTCATTCCTCCCTTCTTAAGGATAATTTCGTAATTTACCCATCACTTAGCCCATATAGATTAACTTGGGTTGTTGTAGATTATTTTCTCTGGACCATTTTAGATTAAAGTCCTTTTACCACCGTTGGATATTGCTTAGAAGACACGTGACTTAAGTTCAATGTTCTAAAAACATGGTTTAGTTGTTTTGCCTAAACGACTTCTAGGGGCTAATAAAGTAGTCGACTATATTGTTTTTATCTTATAAGATATTTTCTGCCAATTTATACAAGAACAATTCTCTAATTTTTATTTAATTTTGGTCACCAAAAAATTTGTAAAGAAAAAATGATTAAAAGATGTTTCATTAAAAAAATTAAAGTTTTTTTAAATTTTTATTTTATACATGTATAAATATAAATAAAATAAATAAATAATTTTTATAGTTTCAAATTATATATTTTACAAATACAATTTTTTCTAATTTTTTTTTACTTTTTCTTTAAAAATTTCTCTCAATTTTTTTAAAATATTATTTTTGGAATTTGAAATTATTTTTTAAAACTATTTTTAATTTTTTTATTTAAAATTTTTAATATTTATTGTTTTAAAATTTTAAATCCAAACCCCCAAAAAACTCTTTTATTAACTCTAAAATCTAAATTTAAACTATTTAATCGTAAAAATATAAATATTTATATATATATATATATATATATTTATCCTTTAATAAAATAATTTTTATCATTTTCATGAAGAAAACTAAAACAAAATTATCTTAGAATTTGTTTTTATATAAATGCATAATAGCGTTTACATATATGTCTAGACGGGTTTTAAATATTAATTCTCTCAATTTTTTTATACATATATAAATATAATAAAAATAAATAGTTTTTATAGTTTCAAATTATATATTTTACAAAATATTTTTTTTATAATTTTTTTTACCTTTTAGGTTTTGAAAGTATTTTTAAAACTATTTTTAATTTAAAATTTTTAATATTTATTTATTTATTTAAAAATTTTAAATCTAAATCCAACCCCCTCCCCTCTCTTTCTTCCAAAACTCATCCATTAACTTCTAAAATCTAAATTTAAATTATTTAATCGTATATATATATATATTTATATATTATATATATATATATATATTTATCCTTTAATAAAATAATTTTTATCACTTTTTTTTTAGAGATATTTTGGTGAAGAAAACTAAAAAATTATCTTAGAAATTTTTTTTTATATAAGTGCATAATAGCGTTTAGACGGATATTATATGGTCATGTATGTCTAGACGGGTTTTTAAATATTAATACTAGAAAAAAACTGTTAGTATTATTGTTTATATTAATTGTTATTCATTTCATTTATTTATATGATTATAGCTATTAGTTTAATTACTTGCAAAATAACTTTTTATTTTTTTATTTTTACCCATGAGCCTAATGACGGAACAAATAGCATTGGGTCTGGAGAAGCAAAGGTTGATGAAGATTTATCAGCTTCGGGAATAAGAGTGATATCTTGATGGACGGAAGAGTGTTTGGGGTAACCGAAGCAGCTTTCTCCATGGGTTACATTAACATCATTGTCCAATGAGCTTTAGTGTTGATAGTACAATCAGAAGACGAAGACAAAGACAAATCCTGATTAACACATGTGAGTATTTCACATAGAGATTCTTCCTTGTAACACACATATTTATTTGGTCATATATAATTGAAAAAACACTCCGGAGTTTCAATCACATTCAAATGAAATATCTTTGTTTATCTTCCACAATATCTTAAACCTCTTGGCCGGCCCTAAGAGTTTTTTCTCTCTAACAAGCTTTGTGTAGAAGTATCTTGGCTGTCTTTAATAGTTTTCAAAGCCGTTGCCAGATGTGAATCAACTAGAGGCTTAGGTGGTACCTGGAGAGCTTCTACACTTCCCTCTAACATTCCTATCACTTCTCTAATTCTTGGACGATGAGTTGAATTGGTCTGAATACACCACAGACCCACTATTGCCATTTTCTTCAGTATCATCTCTTCTTCCTCTTCCATTATATGATCTCCTACAAGTCTTGTTGCTTTCTTCCTCTCGAGGTCATCATAGATCCAGTCTGGAAAGTTCAAAACTTTGATTTGACCTAGAATCTTCAGCTATTCTCTTGTTCTTTGCCCCTATCATCTCAAGAACCACCATTCCATAACTATACACATCTGACTTATGAGAAGCTTCACCATATTTCCTTGGAAAACACTTCAGGAGCAATATAACCTATAGTCCCTCTTGTGTTGAACAATGATACAATACTCTCTTTGTTTTTGCATAGCTTAGCAAGGCCGAAGTCAGAAATCTTCGGACACAAATCTCCATCCATGAGTATATTTTGTGGCTTTATATCAAAATGCACAATCTTCGATACACAACTATTGTGCAAGTACTCTAACCCACGAGCAACGCCTACCGCAATGTTGTATAAAGTTCTCCAGTCCATCTTGGTTGACATATTCTCGGAGATAAACTTGTCAAGCGATCCATTGGGCATGAACTCGTAGATGATAGCTCTCTTGCTCCCTTCATAACAAAACCCAAAAAGAGAGACGATATTAACATGAGATGGCTCTACTCATGCTAGCTAACTCATTGATGAAATCTTCTCCATTCCCCTTTGAACCATCCAAGATCTTTATTGCAATATCTCGGCCGCTCGCATCGAGTAATTTTCCTTTATAGACCGTTCCAAATCCTCCTTCCCTAGAACATGAGCTAAACGAGTTTGTCATCTTCTTGACGTTTTCATAACTGTATCGTTTCAACATTACAGCCGCTTCAATTTTCTCGTCAGTAGAATAACGTTTTCTTCTCGCATTCTTTGCTCTCACCACGATCATAATCGCAACAACAATGATTATGAAAGCTAGAACTGCTATTCCTCCTGCAAGAAACAATAAGCTTTAATACTTTGGTCTTAAGTACATAAATGAGCAAGAGATAAGTGTTTGGGATGAGTGAGCTACGAGTATGGGTCTTAACTTCCGTACAGAACTTTCTGCAAATTTATCAAACATAAGAATGATTAACTAAGCCAAAATAAACGTTGCATGCATATACATTTTATAGGATGATGAAAACAGAAATAAGCTTACCTTTTCCCTCCTGCCATTGAGCTTCTGTCACGCGGTACACCGGAGACACAGAAAAGAAATTAATAAATAAAAATTTATCATTATTATTATTTTTTAGAAGTAGACCTCACAAAAGAAAACCAATATA
Source organism: Moricandia arvensis (assembly GCA_905132765.1). Classification (NCBI taxonomy): domain Eukaryota; kingdom Viridiplantae; phylum Streptophyta; class Magnoliopsida; order Brassicales; family Brassicaceae; genus Moricandia; species Moricandia arvensis. The sequence continues at coordinate 160,790 of CAJHQP010000601.1, read as the reverse complement.
TTATTTTAGTCTTTCCTGCCAGCTATTTTTCATTTCAACAATAATTTATCAGGTCTACCAACTACATATTATAATAATATAATCAATAAATAAATATTAATGTCAAGATTCAAAAATTTCCGTCTAAATAAAACTATAGGTTACTACTACAAAATCAAAAACAAAACCCGTTTTACAAATATAAACAATTTTACTGTTTAAAACGCGCACAGAAATCTAATTTATTATTACTTGTACAACCGCACGATGCAAATCTCGAGTTCATATTAAAACAAAAGTTTTCAAAAATGATTCCTATTTCAAATAAAATACATAAAACTGATTAACTTCTATATTATATTGGTTGGTGAGTTGGTATGTTTGGAAAAGTCTCTTTGTTATCTTTCGAGGACTATAAAAACATCATCCGGTTCATGATAACCTAACACCACTAAGAAAAATAAATTATTGTATATAAGGTGATCTGATTGATAATAATCCTAGGTCTTCAGACTTAAAAACAAAACAAAAGCTGACAATTTAGTTCATAGAGTATCCATTTAATTCACAAATGATGTCACACAATTTGATAGGCAAAGGAATAATGAAATTTGAAAACGGTGCAAAACATGATAAAAAAGTTAGTTTATGAGAATTTTACCTGGGGATGTCAGGAATGAAGGAGGGACAAAACGTGATAACGTAGTTCGTGGAGTTTGGCATGTAAATGTGCTGTTATTACCGTTGTAAGGGTAGCTATATGCGTACGGGCATGCTCGCTCAAAGTTCTGCGTGTAAACTGTCGGCTTACAGTTTTGCTTCGACTTGAAGTAGTTTGTGCAACAATCTTCCGGTGTGCCAGGAGTCTCGGCACGCGCTGCTACAACTGATTGGTCTTGCCCCGTCAAATACCTTAAGATTATCAGGACACGTCTTGTTCAAGTCAACCATACAGGCCCGAGCTAAATGTACGGGCTACTCTGTCGGGGCCACCATTACAGGAAGGTTGTAACCGTGCTCAAGACTGATGAAGTGGCTGTTGACTCCACCGTAGTCGATTCTAAAGTAGACATAAGTCACGTTAGACCAACCTGTATGAGCTTGGACACTCGATGGTGTTTGGACTCGCAGTCTCCCGTGGCGCATGTGAAGTTTCCTGTTGAGTCGTTTGAGCAAAGGTCCTACCGGATATAAGACCGTACCATGACGAGGGAGCTTGTAGGGCACGCTCCTCGCCTCTCTGAGAGTGAAGCCGGTTGTGGAGAGCTGTGATTCCCATGAGTAGATAACTGGGCCAAACTGTTTGGTTGCATTTGTTCTCTATGGTAAGGATACTCATTGACAACACTCCTGCTATGAAAGTTAAGGTTAGAGTAGAAAAAACAATTGATATTTGATAAACAATAAGTCTAATATAATTTTTGTATAATATTTTTTTTCACAAGAAATAACAAAAACGTACCTGAGACGAACAAATATGAAGCAAGGAGGAAGATCAATTGCATCCCTCACCGCCATTGGGATTAAAGAAACGTTGCAAAGATTGAATGCTAAGAAGTTTGTGTTAGTTAGTAGAATAGAATTTGGTGATAATTAAGAGTTTAAAGTGATCGATGAGTAACCAACTAGGTGGGAGTAATCTTTATCAAAAAAAAAAAAAACTAGGTGGGATTATAATATACACGAGAATGAAGACTTTCTTTTCGGTCGTCCTCGTTGTGAAAAGATCGTTCATGATGATAAACATACATTAGTCAGCAACTAGGGATTATATAAATAATAATTATATAGGAACTTTAGGAAGGAAGGCCCATAATCTAACTACTACCCTTTTCCAATTGATAGGAATTTTTCAGGAACTTATCATACAACCACCAAGTTCGGAATGGATTGGTGTTGCTCCCCTACGCCTAAAATCATCAAGTTATTTTCATACGAAACCTATCATATAATATTAGATGTCTCCTAAACTATGATCGTATTGTATATATATTAAACATAAAGCTCAAATTTGTATCCTCACAAGTTGAAAAGTTCGAACTCCAAAACCCTAGAATTAAAGTTTGGAAACTCCCCAAACCCATAGACGCCCACAATGTGCAATCGTATCTTGGTTTGCTAAGGTAACGATATTCACCGGACTATTCGAGCACCGGCAATTTTTTGGATTTTTAAGAAAAACTAATATCTTTTGTTTTAGAAAATAACATAATTTTTATATATCTAGCTGTTTTTAATACCATATATTGAGAAATGATTTTGTTTATTTGTCATGTTTTTCAGATTTTAAAATAGAAAGTTAGAGCGATTAAAAATCGTTACTATCCTTAATGGATTATGAGATAACTAGTTATTAATATCATTTATTATATAATTTACTGTATATTAATATAATTTCAATAAAAAATCTACTTAATAAAACTTCCCATCTTTATTAAGTTATCACTATCTTTATTAAGGAGTGTCAAAATGAGCTAGTTCGCTCAGCTCCAACTCAGCTTCACGTGAGCTTGGATCTTTCAATGAGTTAGCTCGAGATCAGCATCATTTCATAATCATGAGTTTACATATATAAATTCAAACTCAAGATCATCTAGATCGCGGAGTTAAATAAGTAACTCAACGCACTCTAATATTAAAAAAGCTATAAAATAAAATACTCAAGATAACTTCTATAATATATTATTTAAAATTTAATATTAAAAACATTGATATTAAATCATAAGAAAACTAAGCACTTACAAAATAAATTATCTAAAGCCAATGATCCAAAATCCTTATGCCTCGTGAGAGCTCTTGGAGCCAATCATCTTCAAAGTCTTTAAATGGTCCAAATCATAAAAAATATAATAAAACTGTAGATATAATTGGGCATGCAACAAAGTTTGCTGAGAAAATGAATAGTGGTAATGTCGGGTTTATATAGACAGAGTCAGATAGTTTTCTATTAAAATAAATCTATTTTCTTTGTATCGGACAAAAGTTATTAAGATAATATTTAAAAATAATTTCTATATGTATTTATGTATGTTTACATTATAATTTTAAAAAGATAAATACGATAATATCACAAATTATATTTTCACAAAGAAAAAGAGAAGTAATCCAAAATAATATATTAATATATCATATATATATATATATATTATATATAGATATATACAATTGTAACGTATAAAAATGACTAAGCTCGATCATGAGCGGACTCTATGTTCGATTATAACTCGTTCAATATGATGACTACGTTTAAATGTAGTCTAAAAAATAGGAGATTCTATGCTCGTGAAAATTAGACTGAGATGACGAGTCAGTCTCATTAGTTATACGTATCATTTCGATAACAAATCATATCTAAACGAGCATTTAAAAAACATCTATAATTTATCATGGATTTTAAATATATGGAGTATTTTTAACACACTGATAAACGCTATGGAACTAATTAAATAAAGACTTACACAAGAATTAAATAAAAAGTAATGATAAAAAAAATCTAATAATTCATCTATTCATTGAAGGTCAATAAAAGATGTGAACATTTATTTTTCCTTTGTAAAATATCACTTTTCTATTTTGATTTATTTCTTGATTGAAGAATTAAATTATATTCTTTATAATGCAAATCTATATATGTTCATCACATTAATTATAATATATTTGCCAAAATGAAAACGATTTAGGTATGATCGTGTCCATTATCTCAAAATAATAATTCTCTTCATGATAAACCTACAAACTATATAATAGAATGAAAATAAAAAAATCAAATTCATATATATTAATAGAAATAAAATTATATCGCATTCTGTATAACTAGAGAAAGGACAATACTATTTTTAGTATATTTTTGATAAGTTATAGTATCTAATTGTTTTATACCTAAACTCGGTATTCTTGTCTTATCATCGTCAAAAATAATACTTTTAAACGTAAAAAATAGAATCATAAAATCATATTACTATTTTTGATTGAACGTTATAACTCTAACATCAAAATAACAATAAGTTGATGATTATTTATATTTTCTAAATAACTTATTTGTTAGTATTTATTAAGAAATATAAATAATTAAATAATTGATAACCAAAGAAATTACAATGCATTTAATAATAACTATATGATAAGATGACCATGCCCTGCATGCGGGCAAACATCAATATAACATTAGTGTAGCGAAGAAATATATAATATTCAAATTTAAATTAAAATATCTATGCGTACCTAATTTGTCTATTTAATTAATTTTTTCAAACAATATTATTGCTTTAAATTCGATATTTTATCAACAATTATATCTTTAATATAACATAGGTTTGAACTGTCATCGTAACTCAACGGCCCATTACTACTCATACGCTACTTTAAATGATGATCAACGTAGAAATTTGGTTGGATCTCTGCGTCTTTTTCCTCTTCGCAGAGAGAAAATTTGGTGTCGTAGAACAAACCCTAATCATCTTATTTGAAATGTGAACACTCCACTTCGTACGTGCGGTTAGGTTGCTATCTTCAAATCCTAATTAGTATAATCATAAACCAAATATAAACCATAAACCCACGTATAAACCCTAAACTTGAAGAGAATAGAACAAAATACATAGCATAGTACATATTAGTGAAATTGTGGAAATGTCTACGATTGTATGATAACCCCAATCATATCCCATCACTTTTTAAATACTAAACCTAAACACTAATCACTAAATCCTAACCCAAATATAAACCTCAATCAAATATCAAAATCTAAAAAGGTACATAATAGTAAGTAATATTAAAATATAAAATATAATCACAGTATAATTTTACAAGTTCGAATACATGTAACGATAGTTTAGAACTTAAGAAATTTACAAACTATATTTCTAAAAAAAATATAGCACTCTTTATTAATCATAAACAGAATGGAACATGATAAAGTAGTATAGTAACAGAAAAGAACGATATTCGATAGAATTAGATTTATACAGAGGAAGAACAACGACAGATAATCTCAATTACATTGTTTCAATATGAAAGAAAATAGTATAGACCTCTACAAATAGTACTAGACATAAGATCTATTTCATTTACATATGCTATTTAATAATTTGAGCACAAATTTAAAATAGTAAGAGTTTTTATTGATGAAAAAATCCATGAACTATACACGATCCAAACATTTGTCCAATATTCGAAAAAATGAATTACATATTATAATCAATCACACAAATGCAAGAAAGAAGTATCAAATTTAAAAGCATGATATTTTTTTTTTTTTTTTTTTTTTTTGTCGGCATTTAAAAGCATGATATGTTGTCCATTTAAGGAATAGTATAGAAATATTTAAGAATAAAAGACTATATATAAATAGTATGGTATCATATATTATAACTTCCTTTCACCGATATAAATAGCGGCGCGTCCATCGTTTTCCTCTTTTTTTAGACATGCCGATACACATGATAACTGACATTATTCTTCACCACCACATAGAGATGGCGAGCCATCGTCTTCACCACCGGATCTGTATACCAACACGGATCAACGTTGATGTGATAACTTCAATTTTATTTGCAAGATTCAAAACAAAACAGAGTATGAAAGCATAAGCATAACTGGGAGAATCAATAAGAGGAGGAGGAAAAAAGAGTTGTTGTATCTGCTTCAAAGTCTACGTCTTTGTCGTTGCCTCTTTTTTACCACAAATAGTTGTATAAGATCTCGTGAGAAGAAATCATTAGAAAAGATAAATATATGTGAATAAAGATAAGGAACTATATGTTAATAATTATTAACGGAAATTATATTTTCATGAAGATTTTACCTGTTGGATACAAGGACAAAATGTCATTATTATAGAAGGCATGTTGTATATCAGTAAATTAAGGTAATTGGTTCTATGAATTATAATTTGTTTGCAAACCATACAATGCAATTTCCCTTTTTTCAATATAATTTTTTTCTATTGATTTTTTTTACAAATATATAGCTGTTGGTCTATATCTGTGTTCATTGGACCAAAGTCTTCATCGGGAGACTGGACATGCATGGTCCTTTTATAATGCAAGGGGGCGTAGGTAGGTGGAACACAAATCAATCTTTTTATATTTACAAAAATTGTAAAAGTAAAAAAGATGACCTAAAGTAGATTCTCTTAAAAAAATCCAGGCATTTGTTTCTAGAATTGCTCCTATTAATGAGTGATCCAATTCGGTTTGGCTAAGCTGAAGATAATCAAAGTCCAGCTGGTTATTCAACGATATAACGGTTTGGTTTGTAAAAACTCCAAACGATGTGGAACGGTTTAACTAAAAAGGAAGCAATTGAGAAGAACTATGATGCAATTAGAGGGTTTGGTGGTTTGTTACGTGTATGTTTCTTCATTTTCCACTATCTTGAGTCTTGAATCTACAGCTGAGTTTTTTGTTGTACAAGCTGTGCGTTGAAGACTCTTTGATAGTGGATTGCTATACTTGGTAGAATCCAGTTTCTCACTATTAACATGGTTCATCAGAATCTGAATAAAATTCCAACAGTTTTGGCGAAACACAACATCATCGTATTGTTTGTATATTAAGCCTATTTAAGTAAACAAAACAAGAAAATATTTTAGGAGGGTCGGTTTCATAAATAGCATATATTACAGGGGTCAATACACTAAACTTTGCAATGTTTTCCCAGTTTTATTTCAATAAATACAAGTAACATTTTTTTCTTTATGAAGAATTGACCTGGGTCATTGGACCCTCATGCTGACAAGCTGGCTCCACCACTGAGAATAAGTGCAAACTAGCTGGGTTTATCTACTACGCAGCAATCATTTTATTTTCTTCTTTTTTTATATCTATTGTTTGAACAACAAGCTCTGGTTCGATGATTATTTGAAGTACTTACTCTATCACCAAGGACGTTAGCTCTGACCTATGAGTAATAAAAACAAAAAAAATTTGACAGCTGTGGGATTTGAACCCACGCCCTTTCGGACCAGAGCCTAAATCTGGCGCCTTAGACCACTCGGCCAAACTGTCTTTTAATGAAAGTGTGTGATTAACGTTTTAAAACTGGAACGGATTAGATAGCATTTTATTATGTAAGAGTTGTCTTGGTGTTGAATCGTTGATTGACAAAATTTAACAAACCACAGTACATAGATCGCTTTGAAAGTATCAATCGCAGCTTCATCTTCAAAGAAATGTTCGATTATAATTTTGGAGAAAGAACGTTGTAGGTAATAATGGGTTCAGTCATACATGTTTATAAGCATAATCTTTATATACACACACAATGGCAAAACAATATTTTTACTTCTCTTTACAAATTAGTACACTTTTAAAAATTCAATGACAACTAAAAAGCTGTCCATCTAATGAAACTTTGAATCGATGTCAGAATAAAATTTCAGAAATAAACGTCATTATAATTCTTCCTCTTCTCCTTCTATGCAATTACAGAGCTTCAATATAAATCATGTTGGGCTTTTTATTCTGTAGTCGGCCTCTATTAGGCCCAAACATAACCCCACGTCATGACCTCTGTCGCAAGAAGAGCTTGTTGACGTCACCTGCCAAAGAAAAGCTAGGGTAAAATGATAAACTTTTTTTCCTTAAGTTGATTAACTAATTTTGTTTTTTTATTAAGTTGATAATTATATACCTTAATGCTGAATCTTCAACAAATCTTGACCCATTTAGAGAAAATAGATCCCATATTTTCACTTAAAACCGACCTTTTCTCCCTTCTTTCTTTATCATGTTAAACAATATATTGTTCATTGATAAGCAGATACGGAACATAATCAGTTCATTGCAACGTCGAGGAGGGAAACACTTCATCCAAGCTATGACTGTTTGGTTTGAATCTAGAGAATAAAAATCTATTCTTTTCATTCAAAATTTACACAAACTAGATTTTAGCTTTAATTTGTACAAAACCTTTTGATCTGAATAAATTTAACATTTTTTTAAAAAAAACAATAGACTGTTCAAATGCAATATAAGAGAAAAACAAAATTATATTTACAATAACAAACCAATCAAATCCAACGGCATACATCATTAGAAAGTGTATGAAAAAATTTGATATTGACTTCTACATCCAAAAAGATCAAGGCAATTAGTCCTTATATAATTTGATTTCCACTCCAATCAAATCGATTTAAACAGATTCACAAGTGCGTTACTTTTGCGACAAGGCTGAGGAACCATCTTTTGTTCATGGTCGTTTCTTGTTACCACTTGAATGTCATTTCTTCGTCCATTTGTGTTATTATTATTTTGATGATGATCCTGTTCATCAAGAACAACTCTTTGTTTTTGAAAATGTTCCCATTTGTCTTGAACCAGATAAAAGAGGACAAGACAAGAGACTTGAACTGTGAACAAGATTGTCCAAAGACTTGAGTCTCTACTTGATGTTGTCTTCTTATGGTAAGCTCTTATGCCTGTGTATATGTTTATTATGCTAACTATTGACACTGCTGTTCCAAGAATCCAATGCAACAAGAACCATTTTAACCTCCGTTTGCTCCTCTATAATGCAGCCAATAAATAACGAGAAGTGTGAGGACTGGGTATGGGTTATGGATATATAGATCAATACAAAGATTTATATTTACGTATATGTACCTAGTGGGCTTAAAGATGCCGGTCAAGAATTGGAGCCACATGGTAGCGTAAAGAGCCAAGCCAAGTCTTTGATGGTTGTTGTCAAACGAGTTCTCCAATGTTCTTAAAGACATAATAGCTCCTATTGTTGCCAAAACCACTGCTAGTATCTGCTCATATTTGTTTAAGGAAATCAAATAATTATGCAGTCTCATATAATAAATAAAGAGAAAATCTTTTGCATATTGTGTGTGTATGTATGGATTCGAGTATGTGTCTAAGAGACTGGGTGTAGTAATCATAGTGTGTCCTGAGCTTATTTGCCTTAATATTCAAGAAATCATGATCATAGCAATAGAAAACTCAAGAAACAATTCCTTCATAAGCTACCTATTTGAAAGTAATTTCAGTGCATGTATATCTAGCTGTTGAAATTGACTAAATTTAAGACTATTGTGAGTGCTTCATCTTTTTCAAAAAAAATAAAAAAAATTATATCCTTTATCTGAACCCCCACCCCACCTTTAAAAGCATATTTGATATTATATTTTTTCGTGGTAAAATGATTAAAGCGAAATGTCATCATGAGTTTTTAAAGATTTTAAAGATTTGTTCATATCCCAATTTCTAAATTATACAAAATTATCAACAATATGCATTTCCCATCATTATAATTTTTTAACAGGTGATTAATGATCATTAAATTACCTGGAATATGACATGAAGGTAGAAGAATACTTTAACATTTCTTCCATTCACGTTAGCTTTACTACCCATTCTAATGAAGAGAATTCCCATTGGCATAAGAAGTCCCATTGAAACCCATAAGAGAATGCCATGAAGCTTTATGCTGTTTACCATTTGATGACTCAACTGCATGCCATTCAAAATTTAAAATCGTATTTTAAAACTAATTCTAGTATTAAATACACTAATTCAAAGATTTCATAAATGAGGAAACAAGAACTACTTCAATAAAATAAAAAGTACCTTGCCTTGTACCAGAGACCCTTTCTTCTTGAAATTGCTTGGTGAATGGTCATCGATAGTAACTTCAAGAGATGAACAGATGACAAACGATGGAATAGAAGAAATATAAAGAAAGTAGAAATAAAGATATTCAATATATATTTAAAGATATTCATTCTGATCCCAATCACTCTCACTAACCACACTAAGAAGAATCTCAAAGCACAAAATCCACTCTCTTAAACTCTCTAAATCAGTTTCCCATCATTCTATGGAATTTAGAGGAAGACACACGATATATATACACACATGCATGAAACATAAGTGTACAATGCAAGTGGTGAATAAGTGAGGTGCAAGATGGAGAGAGAGGATGCATGTGATTGCTGGTGCAAAGAGGCTTTTAATGGAATTATTTGAGGGCTTAGCTAGTTAAAGAAATGATATTCAATTGATCATGGAGGTATGGGCCAAATTCAAGTTATCATCATAGTATTAATTTCCTTGATGTCATAAATTCAATCACCAAGTCCAACATAATCATGATCAATATATAAGTCAAAAAGGGGTAACAAAAATAAAGTAAATAAGTATTATTGCTTGGGGATTGGAGTTTGCATATCAAGGATATATCTCCGTGTAGTTGATGCCTGATCGCATCCCCTTTTCTTCTCGACAACTTAATCTAAGTGAAAACGGCAAATTCATAACAATCATATATTGCGATATGGTTAATTCATGTCCGATTTATATGATAGTGCAAAACATAACTACATTTTTGAAAAGTTAAATAGCAGGCCTATTATTTTCTTTTTTGTCAAATAATTATGTACTAGTCGTTATATCAACTGTCATATCATCTAATTTTTACTAACGTGAAAGTTATGTAAACTAATTTTGCTGACGAATATGACATGTGTACAATATTTTTTTAAAATAAATAAAATAAACGTTTTATAAAATATTTTTTTTAGAAAATGTATATTTATAAAAAATTTGACAGCTTATAATTTTTATTATTTAGTAAAGCTAACAAAAATTAATTAAATAATAAAATTTTAATCTTATATAAAAGATTTATTCGTTATAATGTTTTAATATTATCAATTACTTTTATGTTAGTCTTGATTATGTGTGTGTATATAAATTTTTTAGATCAGTTATGTAATCATGCGAATAATTTTTGTTAAGTTATGTTAATCTAAACTCTTTAAATGTAAACAACATAACCAAGATTAATCGAGAGTAACACGACTGCAACACTGGCATCGAACATTATAACGAATATATCTCTTATATAAAATTAAAATTTTATTATTTAATTAAGTTTTTTTTTAATTTTACTAAATAGTAATAATTTATAAAAAGATACTTTTATGAAACGGCTATATTTAAAAAAAATATTGTATATGTGGCATCCTCTTCACCATAATTAGTTGTAGCATCCACATCACTAAAATTAGATGATAGGTAGCTGATGTGGCGACTAGTGTATGATTTTGGCTAAAAAGCAATATGTATGGTATTTGATTTTTTCGAAAGTACATGTATGTTTTTAAGCGGTTATATAAGTTGAGTATGAATTGAACATATCATATGAAATGACCGTTTTCCCCTTAATGTACACACATAAGTGTTTAGAGTATATTGTATATGTATATTTGGCATGCACACCTCACATGTGAGCTTTAGGACTTTATGAAATGTTTTAATAACAGGAACTGACATTGATTCAGGGTTGTAAATAGATTAATGGTTGGATTGGTTCAACTGGCTTAACCAAATTTTAAATATTAATCTTATTTTGAATTAAATAAGTATATATATAATTATTTTTATAAACTTTATATCATTGTTAGAATCTAAAAAGATATGAAAACAAAATAAAACTTTAGAAATAATATAAAAATAAAATAAAAATTAATTTATTTGGAAAAAATATTAAAAATATGAGTTTTTATGAAATTCTCTTAAATTTTGTAATTTTTTAACTTAAATTTGATAAAACTGATTTCTAATATCAAATCGGATCACTTGTTTTAGCAAGTTTGATCAGATTTTTTGGTTTAATTCAAATCTGATTTTTAGTACAACTCAAAACGGTTAGATTAAAAATGAATTACGATCCGACTGGCCGGTCCAATCCAATTTTTAAACACTGACTTTATATGTTACCAAAGGGAATAAAAAACAATAGTCTTAGCTTTTCAATTTGGTCCCATAAGCAATCAAATAAGTTACTTGCTATGGGTGCAATGATGTAATTAATACTAAGTATGCTCATAGATTTATAAGCTTCTTTGCAAATTTCCTAGTCATCGTCATTTATCACAATAATATGTATAAGAAAGTTTGCCAAAACTTATATGCAAAATAGCGGATTAGCCATTATTATGTTAAGAGCATCTATAACTCACCTTTGTATTTTTCCATATAATAGTATTTAGTTGCAAAATTATTTCAACTTGTCTCTATTTCTTTTTTTCTAAAATAAAATAAAATTGTTATTTTTATAGATAGAAGATTAAATAACATTCATTTATGTTTGTTCTATATTTAAAAAATCTTATTTTAATGAAATACATTAGAGTAAATTTCATTTCTATTATAAGATTTTTTTATTATTGAAAAGGAATAGCAAAATATATTAGAGATGATCTAAACAAATTTTAATTATTCTATAATACTGAAAATATTTGATAATTTTATTTTCATCTATTTACCTGTTAAACTTTTAAAGGTTTATTTTCAAAGTAGTAATTTCTGTCAGATCTTGAGAATTGCAAAAAATAACAAAAGGCACACCTACGATTAATTCATTCACATATAGCCATATTCCTTTCATCATCGCTGCATCCAGCAGTAACCGCAAAGAAATGCACTTCAACAGAGACAAAAAAACAATAGTACCAAAAGTTGAAGTAGCCGATGATGGTTATGGCGATACAAAAAGACAAAACGCGGGTGTCACCATTAATTTTAGTGTCCCTTTTACTCATTATTAATTACCGTTGCAACTGCAAACAAGTTAGAGCCTTAGAGGTGTCTCGTGTCGTGCGTTATCGTGATGAAAGGCTTAATATTTTATCGCTGCTGCTAGACGCAGCAATCATGAAACGAATAGGACTATTATCGTTCGTGTATCACGGTGACCTACCGATCACCGAAATGATTACAAATGCATGGCTAAAAGTCTTTTATTCCATCGACTAAAACACTAACTAACTATACATGATTACACCTAATGAATTATTTGGTACGCAGTCAATTTTATATCAACTTTCTCTCCATTATCCACTTCTTTATCAAAGAGGAATTTTAAATGACGAATGAAATAACGCGCTCATTTCCAAATCCATTTTCCCAAAAAGTATATTTTATCCAGAATAATGATGATGAATGACATAACAATTTCCAAATTTTGAGATTTTTATTTCGCTATTTTTAATCTCAATGTACATAGAGCCATTGCGAGAATATTACAATATGATATGTTAATTACACATGAAGACTTTGACTGAATGGTATATCTAGCGCAATTATTATTAGTGGAAAATGTGTTATTCGTAGTTACGCTGTGAAACTGCCAATCAAGTAAAAAAAAAACTGCCAATCAAGTAAAATTACTATTCAATCGAAAGAAAACTTACACTCATCGTTGCGCTACATTTTATGAAAACGCTACATTTTATGTGAATAACTCTCAAGTTTCATGCTACAACATTCCTTATATCAACGTTTTGGGACAGATTGCAAGGATCAGATGCGATGATAAAAAATATTCAAACTTAGCCGAGTTTTAAAACGGAAACGAAGTTTATAAAAACATTGTAGTTATACTTTTCAGATTTCGAGATATCTCATATTTCAAGAACACAAAATAAAATTTTTTTAATTATTTAACTAAGATTGTGAGATTTTTTTATAGAGAACTTTGTTACATTGATTGTTATATTCCGGTCTGATTACTCAGACCATCTCAAATTTGAGTAATAAAATATCCGTTTAATATTAAAAAAAAAATTCTTAAGTTTCATTTTTCTTTTCTTTTTTTTATCTCATTTCAACCTTATTTATTACTCTCATTTATTCTAAAAGTTTCCAGTCACACTCGAAAACATATTTGACTCACCACACATTTTAAAGAGAAAGTCTAAAGTCTAATTTACCCTTTAATAGAAATAACTAAATGAAAAAAAAAATAGAATTGGTTGTAGACTTTATCTTTTTCATCAACCTAAAGTTTAACTTCCCAAAACCCCTAATCCCACCTAAATGAAAATACTCCATATGTTTCATTATAAGTGTCACTTTAGGTTTTACACACGGATTAAAAAACAATTAATTTTGCATATTTTCTATATAAAACACACTATTACCTATACACATATTTCAACCAAATAGAAAAATAAAGTGCAGTATAAAATTAATAAATTTTGTATCGAAAGTCGAAAACGACTCTTATTTTATAACAAATTTTTTTCTTTCTAAAACGACATTTAATATGAAACGGAGGAAGTATATTTTTGAGATATTCAGTCCCAAAATAGAATCTCACAAACCATAGTATATTGTTTACATTACATATCACGGGTTTTCAGCCGTAGTTTGTTTGCTTGTAATCTCTTGCCGAAGACATGAGCAGTTTGTTTCCCAATTTATTCATCCTCATATAGTTTTCTATTCTCAAGCGATGATATATTTTAAGTTCATAAACATATTTCACCTTTCTTTTTCACATCTAACCAAGGTGATGTATGACCATATCCTTGTTCTCCCCAGAGGTTGTTTGCAACATGCAAACTCTCCCACAATCAATTAGACATCTAGTCAAAGCCAAACATACTCACTTTAATCTGTCATGTGCTCCCAGATACACCCGACTTCGAGATAATCAAAGGTTCATGCTTTGGGAAGTTTATCCATGGCCTTTTAACTAGGCAGCTCGTAGATATTTTCTAGTGCGCAATGTGATCTGTATATGTTTATTATCCCCCTAGATTCTTACTGAAAGAGTTTGGAACAAATCATTGGGCTCTCCTGTGATATTTTTTCTTCCATGCTACAGCTGCTGCACCACCATGCTAATGCTTGACTTGGATCACAAGCCAACTCACTAGACAAAGGCTTGTAACATTTTGTCTAATGTGGCTTCTTTGTGTACGTACGGTCCTATGTCTTCTATAACAATTCATGTTTTTGTTTTAAATTTGAAAACGTGTTCACTTTATGATGTTATCTTCGTTCACAAATAGTTTTCTGTCCACAAATAAGGCTTCCACAACCACAAATAAAACACTGTTTATAAAACATTACAACAATACGAGGATCCAGAGTCAAAGCTTTTCTGTCCAAAAAAAATCTTGACACCAACTTTCCTATAATTTATGGCACACTATCCGCAACCCTAGCATCCCAAATGGAGTGTTTATTTTTTTTTTATGATTTTAAAAAAAAAAAAAAAAGTAAATCAATCACGAGTCGCCACATGTCAGTGAGACCCGTGAACAGTGCAAGAACCAAAAGAAAAAGAATGCTTATTTGGGAATTTTAAGCACTTGTTTTAGGGGGTGCTAGTGAGCTCCACTGCTTAAGCACCCCCACTAAGCACCCCCATTGCGGATGATCTTAACTCTCCTTTATTACTTTTATCACCAAACACTTTTCTAACCCGGCAGCTCTCTTTCTGAAAATAATGATCAAAAAGCTCACATTAAATCACACTGTCCAATAAACTAACTTAGCAAATAATTAAATTTAGCATTAAATGCTCACGAACACAAACCCAGTTACTCTATATAGAAGTAGAGATAGCTTGAACCAGTAAGCTACAATAAATTTTTAAATTTATGTGGTCTTTCAAATATATAAATATAACTTGGATAGGGTACACCAACTTTATCCAAAGTCGACCTTGCTGAAACGAAAGCCGAGGCAGCAATACCTACCGCCAATCTCATCGAGACCATCGGTTGCGTTGACTAAGTTTCCCATGGAAACGAAGATAAAGAATGTCAACAATAGGTAAAGTTCTTAACATTAGGTGAAGTTTTCCCAAGCAAATGCGGCCTAGGGGAAGGCAAAGGAACCAACATTTTTAAAGGAAAATATGTTCAGAACGAAGAAGAAGACTATATAAACAACATTACAATCTATCAGTCTTATAGAACTACACAAAGCTAATCACGGTCTGGCTTGGATATAATGTTGTGGATTATTTATTCTCATTGTACGTTCATATGAAAATGGACACGCACTTAAAAATTTGGTGATTAGATTTTAGTTATAAGATGTCATAATGAGATGATATGCTTACTCTCTCCAACCAAACGCAAAGCATATCCCCACCGCTGCATGTAAACTACACGCCAATGGATCAACTTATAAAGAGGATGACAACGTTTTAAAACCAAAAGACAATAGAAAATTAGTTAAAATACCACTGAAAGGAGTTTTATATATATTTGCAAATGAACAATTATTATTATCACTAGAGAGGTTTAAGGACTCATCAACTAGCCCAATCGCTGCAAACAAGACATGTAAGAATATTTTATATTCTATGTGACCTATGTATCTATTGGTTTAATATAAAGTTCAAGTTCCTATTAATATTTTATATTCTAATATAAAAGTCGATACCATGATGGATCGGTTTCGAATAATGAGTTAGAATATGAGTGTATTGATAACCTTCCTACTTTACCTTATATTTATAAATGTCTTTAGTCTCATGATCATATACATATATGTAAAAGGTAATAATAAAGGAATATATTACCATAAGAATTTAATATATGTAAACTATATATTGTGGTGGTTAAAAGGATGAAAGGTTGTGTTGGTTAGTCACATCCCTTAATCTAATATATATTTACATCCTACATCACTTTATGGACAAATGAAAAATCTCTCCAGAAAAACACCACAATAATAGTGATCATCAAAGAGAGACTAAGGAAGATTTTGGGATTTCTTGTCCATCAAGGAAATCACCAAAGAGAAGGTTAAAGAGGAGAAGATCAATTGGTGAAATTGCATCCAAGCATGGATCAATGTTAGTAATTCTATCTTCTTTAGAAATGTATTAGGATTGAATTAAGACAAATCTAAATTAGGTTTTGGTGTTAAAATAAATTAACAATTGGTATCAGAGCCAATTTAGATTTGATTAATTCACTTAAATTGGTTTCATGCAAGTTATGAAGATACATAGTGTGATCCATTTTAATGTGTGTTCATAATGAATGTTTTTCCTCAATGATGTGTGATTACATTACTCATGCATGTACAAGTTTCCTTTGTTTTTCATGATAAATCTTTTCACCCATTAAAATCTGGGTTTTTACGGTGGTAAAGTTGTGTCGGTTTATGTTCTGAGAAATTAGTAAAACAATTAGTTAAACGACATGAAATGACAAAACGGATGCATATATGTCATTTTATAATTTCTAGAATTCTATCTGACATGTGCACTGGTGAATGTGGAATCAATTGTTAAATATTATATTCGTGTTTTCTGGAATGGATCCATGTGCACGAACCTATAAATTGTTTGACAGAATAAAGTTACACGGTTACTAAGTGTGAAAAGTCACCAGTGCCGTACGTGAGCATTTGTTTTTCTGAACTCACGATGATATCATTATTAAAGTTTTATATTAATTAAGGAAACCATAAGAGATTGATGTGAAACTCATAAATAAATCCTTAAAAAGGTTAGTGACATTATGGATGGATATTCTTTCGATAGAATTCATTGAAGATGTTGTAAAGTCACGGAAAAAAAAATTATGGAATAGTTGCAGTTTGCAACTTTCGGTTAACTTTCTTTAGAATTTTATTTGGGTGCATGCATGAAAGGTTGCATGATGATTCTAAAATATATATATAATTTTAAGAAACACATTCAGTTATATAATATTTTATTAATTTAAAAATATTATATATATAAAAGGTGTTTAATTTAAAATGTTGCCGCTGCATTTTAAAAAATAGGTAATTTGTGTTATAAAATAATAACACAATATAGAAATAATTATGTTATGGAATATTAACATAATATTAAGATAAATTTACCTATTAGTATTTTAATATTTATATAGTTTATAACATGTTAGTCACCAAAGTGGCTTGTTATTTACTTATAAATATTAAAATTAATAATATTCTATAATTGATCAAGATCAAGGATGCTAAATGACATAAAAGTTTGATCGGTCAATTAATTTATTATTTATATTCTAGGAGATCACCCAAAGGTGGATCATTGAATATAACTAATAATAAGAAAATAATTAGTCATTTCTTACTATAGTCAGTAATATGTATATCCAAAGATAACATATTTATTTGACTAGTGTTTGATTTGATTAATATTAAAGAATATATAATTAGCATCAATGATAGTACTTGTATTTAAATATTCCCAAAGGTTATTTAAAATATAAGTGTTAAAGTTTCTATTAGTCTGAATATACATTAAAGTCTCAAAGCACTAACGGGTAAACATGTATGAATGCTTGCAGCTTCATCAAATGTGTTTGCATCTGCTAACTCTGTGGTAAAATTTAATGGCCTCAACTATGGTGAGTGGTTCGAGCAAATCCAGTTTACACTGGGTGTAATGGCTTTGGACTCCGCCATACTAACTGATCAAGAACCGTCAGCTATTACGGCAGATAGCTCTGAATCTGAAAAGTCTCGTTATGAGAGATGGGAGCGATCTAACAGGCTGAGCTTGAACCTTATGAGGTTGACGATGGCGGAAAGTATTAAGCCATCAATGCCTAAGACAGAGAAAGCAAGGGAATTCATAGAGAAAATTAAGGAGTGTTCACAATCAGAATTGGCTGACAAGTCGATTGTAGGAAGTCTCATGAATGAGCTAACTACAAAGAAGTTTGACTGGTCTCAACCAATCCATGATCATGTGACGCACATGTCTAATCTGGCAGCAAAGTTAACGACCTTAGGAATGGAGGTACATGAGCAGTTCTTGGTTCAATTCATCATGAACTCTCTACCTCTTGAATTTAGCCAGTTCCAGGTGAATTACAACACCATTAAGGATAAATGGAACTTTAAGGAATTAAAGGCTATGTTAATTCAAGAGGAGGGGAGATTAAGGAAGATGAAAGATCAAGTTGCTAACCTCGTAGGTCTTGGAAGTGCCAGTAGCAGCAAAAGAACATCAAGTAGAAAGGACAAAAGGAATGTTAAGAACTTCGTGAAAGGACCTCAAAGTCAAATCCAGAAGGAAAAGAAGTGTTTCTTTTGTAAGCAAGTAGGACACTTCAAGAAGGATTGTCCTAAAAGGAAGGGTTGGTTCGACAAGAAAGGTAAACATTATAACTTTGTTTGCTATGAAATGAATCTAGTTGAAGTTCTTAATAATACTTGGTGATTAGATTCTGGTGCTATTACTCATGTGTCTCATATTAAACATGGATTTAGTTCGATCCAGCCGATAAGAGGACCTGAACAATATTTGTTCATGGGAAACAGGATGAAGGCACAAATAGAAGGAATTGGACGTATAGATTGATCTTGGACACTGGATGTAATGTGGATCTTGAAGGGTGTGTTTATGTACCTGAATGTGTTAGAAATCTTGTTTCTGTTAGTAGGTTGGACAATTTAGGTTTTAGTATTAAGGTTGCACATGGTGTTTTCTCATTGTACCGAAATGATTACTTTTATGGTAGTGGTACTTTATTTGATTCACTTTATAAGTTTAACCTTGATGCAAAGTTTTCTGAATCCCTATTTAATGTTGAAAGTCGAGGCATTAATCGTAGCGCAACTAATGAAAATTCTGCTTTATTGTGGCATCAACGACTAGGTCATATTTCCAAAGAAAGAATTATGAGGTTGATAAAGAATGAAATTCTTCCTCAGTTGGATTTCAGTGACCTAGATGTATGCATAGACTGCATTAAGGGCAAGCACACGAAACTTACTTTAAAGAAACCAGCCAAAAGAAGCACTCAGCTTCTTGAGTTAATACACACCGACATATGTGGCCCTTTCGATGCTCCTTCATGGAGTGGCGAAAAATATTTCATCACTTTTATTGATGATTACTCATAATATGGATATACTTATCTACTGCATGAAAAGTCTAAGTCTGTGAATGTTCTAGAGGTATTCATTGATGAAGTTGAAAGGCAGTTAGATAAAAAGGTTAAAGTAGTGAGATCTGATAGAGGTGGTGAATTTTACGAAAATTCAATAAAAGGGACAATGTTCTGGTCCATTTGCAAAATTACTTGAAAGTAGAGGCATTTGTGCACAATACACAATGCCTGATACTCCTCAGCAGAATGGTGTAGCTGAGAGGCGGAACCGTACCTTAATAGAGATGGTTAGGAGCATGTTGAGTAATTGCTCTTTACCCCTCTCGTTGTGGATATATGCATTAAGAACTGCAACGTATGTGCTTAACCGGGTTCCTAGTAAGGCAGTTCCTAAGACCCCTTATGAATTGTGGACAGGAAGGAAACCTAGTTTAAGACATCTACGTGTGTGGGGTTGTCCAGCAGAAGTAAGGCTATATAATCCACATGAGAAGAAACTTGATTCTAGGACCGTCAGTGGATTTTTCATTGGCTATCCTGAAAAATCAAAGGGGTATACATTTTATTGCCCTAACCATAGTACGAGAATAGTTGATTCGGGTAATGCTAGGTTCATTGAAAATGGTGAAACTAGTGGGAGTGGTGAACCGCGAAAGGTGGACATTTCTGAAGTTCAGGTTGAAGTTTCTTCACCTGTAGTTCCACCTGAGGTAGTTGTCCCTATTGTTGCATCTGAGTTTAATGACACAATAGAACAACATAATGATGTGCCAGTTCCACCAGTTGAAAATACTGTTGATGAACCTGTCATAATTCAAGAAGAGAATAGTGAACCACAAATACCTATAAGGCGATCTGGAAGAGAAAGAAGATCTACCATTTCAAATGATTATGTGGTTTATACTATTGAAAATGAATGTTACTTAAGCATGGATGAAGATCCGATCTCATTCAAAATGGCCATGGAAAGTGACAATTCTAAAGAGTGGTTTGATGCTTCAAAAGAAGAAATGAAATCTATGAGTGATAATCATGTATGGGACTTAGTAGAGTTGCCCGATGGTTTCAAAACCGTTGGTTGTAAATGGGTCTGTAAGACTAAACGCGACTCGAAAGGTAAAATTGAAAGACGAAAGTCTCGCCTTGTTGCGAAAGGTTTCACTCAAAAAGATGGCATTGACTATAAAGAAACATTCTCTCATGTTTCAAAGAAGGATTCTCTTAGAATTGTTTTGGCTTTGGTGGCTCATTATGATCTTGAGCTTCACCAGATGGATGTGAAAACCACCTTTCTGAATGGAGATCTTGAGGAGGAAGTATATATGGACCAACCAGAAGGTTTCGTGGTCGCAGGAAAAGAAAATTTGGTGTGTAAGCTGAGAAAGTCAATATATGGACTAAAACAAGCTTCTCGACAATGGTATATAAAGTTTAATGATACCATCACGTCATATGGTTTTGTAGAGATCATTGTTGATCGATGTATCTACATTAAGATCAGTGGGAGTAAGTTTGTGATTTTAGTCTTATATGTTGATGACATTTTGCTTGCTGCAAATGACATGGGTATGTTACATGATGTGAAGAAGTATCTCTCTAAGAACTTTGAAATGAAAGATATGGGTGAGGCATCTTATGTGATCGGAATAGAAATCTTCCGAGACAGATCACAAGGACTGTTAAGTTTGTCTCAAAAAGGATATATCAATAAGATCTTAGCGAGATATAAGATGGAAAAGTGCTCCGCAGGAATAGCTCCAATTCAGAAGGGGACAAGTTTAGTAAAATGCAATGTCCTAAGAATGAATTGGAGCGTAAAAAATGGAAAGAATTCCCTATGCATCGGTGGTTGGGAGTTTGAACTACGTTCAGACATGTACTCGACCTGATATCAACTTTGCTGTTGGAATGTTGGGTCGATATCAAAGTAATCCCGGAATGGACCACTGGAAAGCTGCAAAGAAGGTTCTCAGGTACTTGCAAGGCACCAAAGAGCACATGCTTACATATAGGAGATCTGATCAGCTGGAAGTTATTGGATATTCAGATTCAGACTATGCCGGATGCGTTGATAGCAGAAAATCAACGTTTGGCTACTTGTTCCTATTAGCTGGGGGAGCAATATCATGGAAGAGTGGAAAGCAGTCTGTCATTGCTACTTCCACTATGGAGGCTGAATTTGTGGCATGCTTTGAGGCCACAATTCATGCACTATGGCTGCGGAATTTTATCTCAGGGCTTCGGATTGTCGACACTATAACCAAGCCGCTGAGAATTTACTGCGATAATTATGCAGCTGTCTTCTTTTCAAAGAACGACAAGTACTCGAAGGGTGCTAAGCACATGGAGTTGAAGTATTGTCTGTTAAAGAAGAAGTTCAGAAACAAAGAGTGTCATTTGAGCACATAAGGACGGACATGATGGTAGCGGATCTGCTAACTAAAGGGTTACCACCCAAGGCGTTTAATGGCCATGTAGAACGTATGGGTATTATAGATAAGGCTTTGCTATTTTAGTTATGGGATGCTCGTTATGTATTTGACACTGAGAATTCACTTACAGATTATGTTTCTGATTTATTAATTATGTTATCATTAAAGTATGTGTATACACTTATGGTTTGTAGATAACATATGTTTCTTTTGAGAAATAAAGGTTCTTCTCATGTAAGGATTGATATAATTAGAATTGATTTGTGATACATGGAAGGGACTATGCCGGTTAAATGACATACAACCGCCATGATTCGATCATTTTAATTTTAGTAAAGATCAAGCGAACTTGATGTAAAAGTGCACATTAAAGTTATTGAACACTTAAGTTGACACAAAGGTCAAGTGGGAGAATGTAAGAATATTTTATATTCTATGTGACCTATGTATCTATTGGTTTAATATAAAGTTCAAGTTCCTATTAATATTTTATATTCTAATATAAAAGTCGATACCGTGATGGATCGGTTTCGAATAATGAATTAGAATATGTGTGTATTGATAACCCTCATACTCTACCTTATATTTATAAATGTCTTTAGTCTCATGATCATATACATCTTACAATACTAAAAGTTGAATATAATCATCAACTAGCATGTCCACGTCAGATGAAAAATCAACCAATCATAAGCCTTTGTTATGCCACATCATATCTTTTTTGTCGACATTGAATTGCAAAATAGGTCACATATTTTGGGTTTATAAAATTTGATTGTAGCCCATTTGAAACCCATCTTACTCGTTCTTCATCTTCGACACTTCTTTGAAAGGATGACTCCTCCACTTCATCTTCATCGTTCTCATACAAGAAATACGGGGCGTTTATCTAAGGTGAACTGGTATGAAATATTATTCTAATGATATTATTAGATTCTCTCAGATTCTAATTCAATACATGGCAAAGGAAACGTTCCTGATCGACGGGGAAGGCACCGGCGGCTCTGTTCTTCAACGATGTCACCCATGGATTGGGATAATCCGATATGCGATTCCGTTTCATTACTGAGAAGCAATTACCATACGTAGCTTCAGACTTCTCATTTACACCCCTTCCAGTTTGTTAATCTAAGCCTCTTCAGAAATAGTGAATCATGTCTCCCTGCTTGATCTATATAGAGACTCAATCTTTATTTATGATGAATGGAGAAGACTATGTATGTCTTTGTTTCAGAGTATGGTAAGTGTTACTAATTTCTTAATGCGTGTGTGTTTGATATTCTCATAGATAATATCTCAGATTTTATTGCCTTTGGATCACACAGCAATATCAAAATCTGGTGGAAGTGGTGGACAATTGGATATGCTTATCTTGGATACATTATAGAAGGTAGCACAGATCATCCTTATGCATTATATGTTTGAATTTTCTTGTGTTTATGTATGTTGATGTTTTCAAACTTTTTTCGTTCATTATTGTGACTGGAGACAAGATCCTACAACATCCCGAATACCTTTATTTTAATAGGTAATAATGACATCTTTATATATGCCTTTACAAATTTCAGTCTGACATCTTAGACCTTTAAGCTCATGCTTTTCTGAAAAGAGCCTTGCTTTGAAGTTTCCATACTAGGTTCAAGTGAATTTAAAAAAGGCCAACAAGCTAGGCGAGTAAAACACTAGGTTGGAGAGTAATCGAAGAAGATTATGAGAACCATTTGTAGCTGCAAATTTATCATTCAGGTCACTTCCAGCAAGTTAATCAAAGCCTCTTTCATGTCTCCCTGCTGGATCTATGTCGAATATTCGTCGTTAGTTATGCTGTAGGTGATGCATGGAGAAGACTATGTCTGTCGTGATTTCATTTTTGGAGAAAAATCAAGACTGGCTTATATATTTGATGTTTTTTTGCTTTCCTCCCAGCACTGAGTACAGTAAGTGTAACCGATTGCTTAGTGGATGTTCTTTTTCTTTTACTCTCAAAGAAAATATCTCAGACTATATTGTCTTTGGAGCATACAATTAAGACTATGCATCATTTAAGGTTAACTTAGATCATCTTATTGCATTATAAATTGGAATTTTTAATGTTTCAAACACTATGCTGATATTTCCGATTCCTTCTTTGACTGCAGACATGATCACTCAAGACCCACTGATGTTTCCCACATGATAGCTTAATTTGAAAGTTTTTTTTTCATTTTATGGTTTGTGTATGCTTACTTTTGTTGTGTGTAGACACTAGAGACAATCAAAATTATGTGTACTAAAAGAGGTCTTTTAGTCAGAATAACTCACCAGTTTAATCACCAACTATCTTAATAAACCATACGCAGAGTGATAATCTTATTTTTTTGCTGCAGATAATTTTGAGTATCTTTGGGACAGTTAACTGAATTTGAACGACTTCTCTTGGTTTTGATTGTGTTCGGCAGGAAGAAGAGCGAGCAGACTTGCACCGGGCTGCTGGTAACCTTGCTACAGGAGACTACGCTGTAGCAGTAGTGAAAATCGCACATGATCATTCAGATTTTGTGATGGGATTCATCTCGGTTAATCATGCGTCTTGGAAATGGGAGATGTGTAGCCGTCTATAATTCATGCAACGCTTGGTGTTCAAGTGGTAAAAAATGGTGATACACTTGGTCAACAATACAACACTCCACACTTTTATGAGTCTTTCGCTCCTAGCCTTAACATTCATAGTTAGTACCTTGTGTCGTATCTCAGGAAAATATCGGTTTTATGTATGCTTCTTGACCTTTTTTGGAAATTTTGATTTGAGGAACCTTTGCTTTTGCGTGGTGTTCCATATTTCGTAAAGACTATCTACATTCTCCCAAATGCTAATACATCATAACACCACCTAGCACCGTGTGGATCAAGACTTACATCAAAAAGACTCCTTCAATGATCGAATGGGAATAAAGTTCATGATCAGTTTGGCTTTTTTTTTTGTGTATTTTGGTTGTTTGTATTCATGCATATTACTATTACAAACAGGACCTATTATTGTTGATCTAAACTTGCTTAATGTTAACAAAGATTACAAATATACATGTTGTAGTTAAACTTACACATCTTAAAGATGATTTATATTTAACTTTATTTATGTTTTATTTAAACTTATCCCCTATATATTAAAAAATAAATATTTAACATAATGCGTTTACACTATGTTTGCCATGTGACAACCTAAGCTGATGTGTCACATGTAGAAAGTTTTTCATCTAAATTGTCAATAAATATCTTCGCACGATGTATAACTTTACGTCTTTTCAGTATAAAACTTACATGCATGGTTCTACAGATTATACAAATATTCCACATAGAAAAACAATTGCAAAAAATTCATTAATGTCTATTATTTTATTTTTCTGTAAATTTATTTATTTTTTTTATCTTTCATGTGTAATTTAAACAAAAATGTCTTTTAATGTTAATTAACAATATCTTTATATATTTATCAACCACCTTTATATATTTTTACATACACATACATGTGCCCACTGACGTTAGCACTATATAACTAAATATTCACCACAAGTAATGCTTCTAATTATCTTAGAAGTTGAAAAAATATTTTTAATGCTTCTTTTCACCATCGAAAAATTTATAATGAAATGATTTGTCTTAATAAATTTTCTTTTTATTCAGCTATTATCTATATTTCATTTGATTTTTTCATGGATTTAGAAATTATAATAAGAAATCACTGGTTCAACATCAAGACTGTCTAAAATTAATATAACATGAAACCAAGCAACTAAATAATAGTTTTTGGTTATCACCAAAAAAAATCAAAAACTCAAGTATTTTAACCGAATAAACCAAAATAAATATTGAATTAGAATGATAGTTATATTTGAGTAGATTAACGACACCATTATCAAGAATTACAGCTTTGGAACTAGAAGTTGCTTTAAAGAAAAAAATTGCACTAACATGTACAATTAAATTTCACAAACTATTAGCAATATATAATTAACTATTTTTAGCAAATTTTATTTAAATAAATAATAATGTACACTAATATTAAAACATTAGCGCTATGAAATCTATATAATAAAAGTGAAATTTATCAATTTACTGAATTTATAAAGAAAATATCTTTTTGACATGTAAATATATATTCATAATTCTATTTTAAAACAAATTAAAAAATATCAATAAAAATATTGCGCTATAATTATCATTTGGCCATAAAACAGATTACATGAAGGTGGTAGTTGTAAATATTGAAAATAGATAATTATGATAGACTTAAACAGAAAAATAATGTAGATTTAAATAGATAATTATGATTAAGGCAATGGCATGAGTTGTAAGTATTTAGGTAAGCCTTAGAGTATTTCGAAAATGTAATTCAACTTTAATAATATAGATGAGTATTATATAAAAATAATTATATTATTAAAACGAATGATATGAGTTTAACTAAATATAGATTTGATCGGAAAATGTGCAGACTTGCAATGTTATGATTTGTGGTTGTATATGACAGTGAAAACATGTACAATAATCTCCCAAGATCATTATTGCTTGGAGTATATCAATATACCTAATTTTATTTGTTGGTTTAGTATTGTTTTATGAAGTTAAAGAAATCTAATTTCTCCAAAAAAAAATATCTTTTTAGGTACTTATGTTTAGAGCATGGTATAATTTTTAAATTCATTCAAGAATGAAAACATTAAATTTCTTGCACACCAATTGATACATATCATATACAAGATGATAGGTTTTCATTAAATACATGCAATAGTACTAATATAATTTCCAAAACATCGTTTCATTTAAAAAAATACAATAGCTATTATTTACGATATTAAAGAAATTATTTATTTAGTATATTTAAAATTATTTATTTTACCAAATTTATATACATATTTTTAATGTATATACATTTTAATTCCTCAAAAATCAGTTTGACTACTAAATTCCAAAATTAAATTCAGTTTGATTACAAGATTAAAGTGAAGCTTTTGATATTTAAAAAACTCCATAAATTAAAAATCAAAATATACATATACATAACCGATTTATAAAAGATAAGTTTGTGTATTTTATTGAGCACTCAAAAAATATTTGAACTCGAATTATTCATACATTATACGATAAGAATTACTCTATCTGTTTTTTTTTGTTTCAAACTATATGACTTTTAAAATTTAAATATAACAGTAATTATTTCAATGCTATATAACTTTTATATTCCATAATCTATTTACTATTGGTTGAGTTAAGATTAAGTAGATAGTTAATGTGTTTTTATTTAAAAATATACAAAAATAAATGGTTTTAAATTCATGTGCATAAACATAAACATCATGTAATAAAAAGAGAAGGAATATAATAAACTTATTAATATATAATTAAAAATATAATTTTCATCTTATCATTTGTAACTGCTATTGTTAAGAACTAAATAATAATTGAGTCATTAATTTTGGTGTAAAAATATTATTCATTGCTATATATTACTATGTAAATTAAAAATATAATCTTTTTGAAATATATAGTTAACTATAATTTAATTAATTAACCATTCTCTAATTAGTTTTATTACTGAATTAACCTAAATCTTTTTCATGCAAAAAAAATTGGAATTGTTTTACAAAATATATGAGTTGAGTGTTACATTAGAAATTTAAGATGGTGATACAAAAAAATTATGAAACAAACTCCTAAAGAAAGTAATCAAAATAATAAATCTGATAATGAACCAACATAATTGTGAAAATAAATTATAGAATTAGTTTACAATTATTACTTTTTAAATAATGATCTTAGTAAGTTTATACACTTTTAATTTAGCATTAAACAAAGATTGATATCAATTATGAAGGTTGCTTTACATAGGGGCAACAATCACAGTTACTATTATTTAAATAATGATCTTTGTAAGTTCACACACTTTTAGTTTAGCATTAGACAAATATTGATGTCAATTCTGAAAGTTGTTCTACATAAGGGCAACGGTCATGAAGATATCATAGTTAGTGGCATCAACTTATATAGATTCTAAACACCATAAATATTTTCCAATACTGTAACTTTGAACTAAATTATAAGTGAAAATATAAATCATTTGAGATAAATAATATATTTTCACAATAATCTAAGTATGTAAGATAGAAAAATATTTTGGATAATAACTAAGGTTTAACAAATTATTTATTCATTTCACATTTGCTCATTATCCAATACATATTTTAAATATTAAAAACAATAAATTAAGAGTTTCACTCATATTTAATTCAGTTTACAGATTTATATATTCAGTTTACTATTTATTTATTTTGGTAAAATACTATTCATGTTTTTATGAAATAAATGTAATATATATATATATATATATATATATATTAATCCAATCATATTTGTATAACCCCGGGCATAGCCCGGATAAAATCTCTAGTATATGTAAAAGGTAATAATAAAGGAATATATTACCATAAGAATTTAATATATGTAAACTATATATTGTGGTGGTTAAAAGGATGAAAGGTTATGTTGGTTAGTCACATTTCTTACTCTAATATATATTGACATCCTACATCACTTTATGGCAAATGAAAAATCTCTCCAGAAAAACACCACAATAATAGTGATCATCAAAGAGAGACTAAGGAAGATTTTGGGATTTTTGTCCATCAAAGAAATCATCAAAGAGAAAGTTAAAGAGGAGAAGATCAATTGGTGGAATTGCATCCAAACATGGATCAAAGTTAGTCATTCTATATTCTTTAGAAATGTATTATGATTGAATTAAGACAAATTTAAATTAGGTGTTGGTGTTAAAATAAATTAACAAGACAGTCACAGCAGCTGCTCCAACGACCTCCATGGATGAGAAGGCTATTGCAACAACAACACCAATTGGTTCAAAGAACAAAACCACCCATTGTCGAGATTTTTTTGTCTACGGTTATGTGTAAATGGTCCTAGTGTCGTGATTAACTCGTGCACTTTCAGACTGTTTAGAAGCAGAACAAAAACATAATCGGTTAGTGTGGCTAGGCATATAAAAGAACCATGAAGTTTTAACCCAACAATTACATAGAGTCAATGACCAATAAAATCACTGCAATTTAACGAGCAATGGACCACAATGCAACCCAAAACGATTTTACTCAACCCCAAATGGTTATGAAATTTTGTACCAAATAACTAAACCGTAATTGAATTCACATTTAACCAAACGTCTGAACCGAATTAACTATCTTTTTTATTTTTTTCTTTGCTGAATAATTGAAGTGGAATTAAATTCTCATTTAACCAAACACCCAGACCGAATTAACTGATCCTTTCCCAAATTGGCACTTGGTGATACTCCTACCGACCCGAGCAAGGCCCACATATAGTAATTATTAAGAGCCCAATAGCTGGATTCAGTTTGGGGATTGGTCGGATCTTTAGACCAGACTCCAGAACAAACTCCTAAACATCCGAGTTTACAATGGAGAGTTTTTCTTAAACCAATCACTGGTTCTTCAACATCTCGGTTTATAATAAGTTTCACGTAAGAGAGTTCTCAGGACAAAGCTAACTAGTAGTTTATGACTCTAAATGGTGACGTCTTCTTGGTTATAAGTTCTACTGATAACAAGAAAGTTTCATATTTTCTATGTGTTTTAGCCTGACATATATTAAGTTCTGAGATTCCTTTTTAACAAAGAATAGAAAGTAGAAACTTAGCTGTCGGTTTGAGAATCTGTGATGAATATATTGCGATGGGCTTACTATGACCCAATTTAATACGTGATCCGAAAGTAGAAAGCTTGAGAACCACGGCGGATACAGACTTTAGACTTCCCAGAAAAAACTATAGTTTTCTCATTTTCTTCTATTTATCTTTTTATTTGTGAAATGATGGGTGACAAAAGATGAAACAAACACGTATTTTCTCTCTAAACTAATTTAATGGATAATAGTATTTAAATTTTGTATTAGATTGCAAAGATCTAGTTAATAAAAACACAAATCTGTCTCTTTTTGCTAAAAACAAAAATATGTTTATTACCCTTTTGCAAATGCTAGAGTCAAATGAAAGCTTTTAGTGTTGAGGAATGGCGATTAAAGAGAATATGTAAGATCCCATGTTAAGCAAATGGACTGTAACTAGGCGCATATATTCACTAGCTAGGCTGTGGAGAAAAATAAACGGTTCCAATCTAAAAGGAAAAAAATGAACGAAATTGTAGAATCGAGATCCAGCGAAAATACAAGCCACAAAATAATTCCAAAAACACGTATCTCTTTTATTAGAAATCCTTTACACAATTTCTTATAGACTTGTCTGATCCGAATTACACGACTCGACACGGATCAATTCCGAACACACCAGCTTGCGTGAACCAACCCATTTTGATCACGTCTACAAAACACTTACTTTCTGAAACCCCAAAATCCCCTTTGTGTTTATATGAGATTAGCACATCGAAAAAGTTCTAACCTAATTTTAGGAAAAAACAAGATATATATCAAATAATTTTTCCTATTATCTATATATTATCTCCTATATTCTAGCATCACCAAATCTTCCAATTTGTGATTTAATATGCTTATTTAAAGCATATTTCGTCAACCAAACATATGAAAATATTCCACATCATCACATCTTTGATTTCTCCTTTTTATTCTCCGAAACGTGTGTCACACCTCATTTTCCGTGTAACACATGAACACGAACCAATGCTCCACATGCAACAATAACGTGTGTTACACCTCATTTTCCATGTGTAACACACGAACACGAACCAATGCTCAACCTATGAAGCTCTAAATTCTTGAGCTTACAGAAATTACTTGAACAACAAAAAATAAAGATTTTCTGACAACAAATAAAGGATTATTAGTTGGGAAATTACAGAATCTTTGTTTTTGTCTAGAACCATTTGCGAAGAAACAGACAAAAACACTAGCTAGCCTTTAGAGTTTTAGTCTTGTATATTTACTATTTTAACTAATTTGTGGGATAATTTTTGATCGACTTGTATTTTACTTATGAGTCACAATCATCATGTAAATTTATAAGCTAAAATGAAAGTATTGTAAAGAAACTTAGGTAGAGCTTAGCACTCGCCCAAGACCGTAATAACCGAGAAACCTGAAAGCACCAAAAAACTTCTAAATATGAAGAGTAATATGAAGAACTCTCAAAGAAATTTAGAAAACTTTGAGTGGAACACTATTTCTTTCTTTAAGAAAAGCTTCTTATTACTTTGCTTGTTTTTCTTCTTATGTGTTACAAATGAGAGGGGAGGGAGCTATTTATAGGCTCCAAAACTTCAAAATATCTTACATAACTTATCTTATTCTCTAGAACTCTCTACCATAATATCTAGATTTTTTCTACTAATACTTATCCAAAAGAGCTCTCTAGAACATTTGAGTAGAACATTTGAGGAGGTGATGATCTTTTATGATTTTTCTAGAGAGATTTTAGAACTTGGACTTAACTTTGGGTTTAGTCCATAATTAAGCATAGCCCAAAATCAAGTTTAACTTCAATACTCTCCCTTAAACTTGATTTTGTCCACCATTCCGATTTTGAGCGGAGTATCTCGAACTGACCTTTTGGTAATGACTTGGTAAAGATATCAGCAATGTTGTCCTCGTTTCGAACCTCCAAGGCTTCAATTGTTCCATCAAACACCTTCTCTCTTATGAAATGATGTTCCAATTCAATGTGCTTCGTTCTTCCATGGAACACTGGATTATTGGCCATCTTGATGGCACTTTGATTGTCTCCATAGATGGTAACCGGTTTATTGATTGGCTCGAACAAGTCTTCAAGGAGTTTTGAAGCCATATACATTCTTGGGCTGCGAGTGTTGAGGCTTTATACTCTGCTTCAGTAGTAGATAATGACAATGTTGCTTGCTTCTTGCTGCACCATGAAATGCTTGTGTGTCCGCATAAAAACACAAAACTCGAAGTTGATTTTCGATCATCTAAATCTCCACCAAAGTCAGCATCTGTGAAATCATGAAGAGACACCTTGGCGTTATACTTGTACATCAGTCGCATGCCAAGAGTTGTCTTCACATACTTCAATATCTTCTTTGCTGCTTCTAGATGTGGCTTCCTTGGTTCCTGCATAAACCGGCTTACAAGACCAACCGCAAAGGCAATATCTGGTCTCGTAGTGGTTAAGCATAGAAGACTTCCAACAAGAGAGCGATAAGGTCGAGGATTGGCTAACAAGGATCATTCATCATGTTTGAGCCTTATGCTAGTATCCAGTGGAGTAGAAGGTACATTTCCTTGATGTACTCCAAACTTATCAACAACCCTTTTTGCATAACCTTGTTGGTCCGATGAATATTCCATCATTTACCCTCTCGACCTCTAGACCAAGAAAGTGATTCAGCTCGCCTAACTTCTTCATCTCAAACCTCACCGACATATCTTCTTGTAGACGAGCAATTTCAGCATCGTCATTTCCAGTGATGATCATATCATCTACGTAGAGGAGAACTACTATATGAACTCTTCCACTTCTCTTGAAGAATAGGCTTGGATCAGCACTTGATGCCATATACCCGCAAAACTGAAGAAATTGAGCAAGCTTTCATACCAAGCTCGTGGAGCTTGTTTTAATCCATACATGGCCTTCTTTAGCTTGCACACATGGTTAGGATAATCTTGTGATTCAAAACCAGGTGGTTGCTCCATAAATATTTCCTTATCAAGCTCACCATAGAGAAAAGCATTCTTCACATCTAACTGCCATAATTTCCATCTAAAGCTTGCAGCTAAAGATAAGAGTGAGCGTACCGTAGTCATCTTTGCTACTGGACTGAAGGTCTCATCATAATCTTCTCCGTACTTCTGAGAGAACCCTCGAGCAACCAACCTTGCTTTGTATCTATCAATGCTCCCGTCCGCCTTGCGCTTTAGTCGATACACCCATTTACAAGAAACTGGTTGAGCATCTTTGGGTTTCGGAACCAATTCCAAGTTTCATTTTTCATGAGAGCATCAATCTCTTCCTTCATTGCGGTCACCCACTCATCAACTCCTTTTGCTTCTTCATAAGATGATGGTTCATCTTCATCTAGAGGAGCTGCAAAGTAACAAGAGTAAGTGGTGACGAATCTTTCATCTCTGAACCGAGCGGGTTTGACAATGTTCCTTTTTGGTCGTTGATTAGCAATAGAACCATGATTCTCCTCTTGTTCTTCATCTTGGCCAACACTCCCCTTTCACTTTGAGTCTCCTTTTCAAGGTTTTCATTTTCACTTGGAACTTGAATAACTTGTTCATCAATCCTGGAGGAACCTAAGCCATCTTGCTCAGCCAAAACTTGAGGTGGTCCATAGTAGGATGAAACTTCGTCAAAGACTACATCGCGAGACACAATGTATTTGTGTGTCTCCGATCCATACACCTCCAGCCCTTCTTTTGTTCATCGTAACCGACAAATATACACTTCTTGGCCTTTGCTTCCAACTTTGTTCTTTGAGAGTCAAACACATGGACGTAGCAGATTGATCCAAATATCCTGAGATGCTTCACCGTTGGCTTCTTCTTGTGAATCATCTTGTAAGGAGACTTCATGTTGTTTGGACTGAGTGGCATCCGGTTGATGACATAGGCTGCACATCTCATGCCTTCTGCCCATAAAGCTTTAGGCAAATTCTTGTCATGTATCCAGCTTCTGCACGTCTCAGTTAGATGTCTAATCTTTCTTTCTGCTACTCCATTTTGTTGAGGTGTATACGGGCATGTATATTCTCTCTTAATACTGTTCTTTTGGCAAAAAGAGAGGAAATCCTTTGACATGAATTCTCTTCCATTATCTGTCCTAAGTATCTTTAGCTTCTGGCCAAACTCCCCTTCCGCGGCAACCTTGAATTCTTGGAATCTTTGAAATACTTCTGATTTTTCCTTCACAAAGTATACCCAAGTGTATCGTGAGAAATCATCTACGAACAGCAACATGTAGCGAAACCCGGAATAGGAGGATGTTCTTGTTGGACCCATCAAATCACTATGGACCTTCTCCAATGGATGGCTGCATCTTGAGGCTGAATGATCAAATGGAAGTCTATGTGACTTTTCCATATTGACAACCATCACAATTTTTCCTCCATCTTGAATCTTCAATTTTGGAAGCCCATGAACCAAGTCTTTATTCACCATGACCTTAAGCTTGGTCATATTTATGAGGCCAAGTCTTGCATGCCAGATGGAAGCATTGTCATTCGTACTCATCTTCTCCACATAGGCGTGTGATGCCGATAAAACGTATAAGTCCTTAACCCGAGTTCCACTATGAACAACATCTGCTTTTAACTCCTTAATATTCTTTAAGAATTTAACGTCTCTTGGCCCAAATAAAACATAGTTACCTGAGTCAACCGCATTCACCACCGAAAGAAGATTCTTCTTTACTCCAGGGACATGGTACACATTTCTGAGGGTGATCGGTTCTTCATCATCTCCTTTGATGACAACAGTCCCTTCCTTCTCAACTCGATAGATTGAATTATCGGCGGTAATAATGGCTTCTTTCCCAGTATGACGTTGAAGACTAGAAAATAACTTCTCGTCTCCGGTAATATGATGGCTACAACCTGAGTCCACAATCCAATCATTTCTTAAATTCTTAGTTGTGGGTGTACATGGATGTGTAGCCTCCACCGTGAAACATTTCCCCCATTCTTCGTCTTCAGTATGACTTTTTGACTCCACCATATTTTTTTCCTTCAACTTGACTCGACAATCCCTTTTGAAATGCCCAAGCTTTCCACACCGGTAGCACTTAAACCTTTTCTTATCCATAGAGGATCTTTCACTTCCATTATTGTGTCTTGAACCTCCATCTTTGTTCTCCGCCTTGAATCTTTGCTGTCTCCGAGCTACAAAGGCACTTCCCGATTCATCAGAGATTTTGACTCCTGACATTTGCATGGCTAATGACTCTTGCGAAGCTAGCAAATTCTCAAACTCTTCCAAGGAAGGTTGTGTCGCCCATCCTTGAACCGAAAGTCACAAACGGTGTATACTCGGACCGTAGACCTCGAATAATAGACCGCTTCAACCGTGCTTCAGAAATTGTCTCCTCCGGATTCAAAGTATTAATCTCAGAACATAGGTTCTTTACCTTGATAAAAAATTCTGAGATTGAAGACTCCCTCTGCTTCGCATTTGCAAGCTCATTCTCCAATAATTGTAGTCTAGCCTCATTTTTCTTGTTGAATAGTTGATTTAAAGCTTGCCAAATGGAACTAGCGGAAGTACACCTTGAGACATGCTCAAATATGCTTGAAGATATTGACCTCTTCAAAGCAAACTCCGCCTTGGCATTCTTTCGTGTCCACTCCTTTGTCGCTTCTGGGGTTGCAGCATTTCTCTTGGTGGTGTTGTGTTGTTACCCACCGACGACATCCCATAAGTCCTCACTCACCAAGTATGACTCCATGAATGACTTCCATAACCGGTAGTTAGATTGATTTAAGATTTACATTCCCAATCCAACAACACGACTTGTTGATTCCATACTTAGAATAAACCGAGCTCTCTTTAAAACCCAATCTTGATGAGCACAAGATTAGAATGGCTCTGATACCATGTAAAGAAACTTAGGTAGAGCTTAGCATTAGCCCAAGACCGTAATAACCGAGAAACCCGAAAGCATCAAAAGAACTTCTAAGTATGAAGAGTAATATGGAAGAACTCTCAAAGAAATTTAGAAAACTTTGAGTGGAACACTATTTCTTTCTTTAAGAAAAGCTTCTTATTACTTTGCTTGTTTTTCTTCTTATGTGTTACAAAATGAGAGGGGAGGGAGCTATTATAGGCTCCAAAAACTTCAAAATATCTTACGATAACTTATTTTTTTTCTCTAGAACTCTTACTATAATATCTAGATTTTTTCTACTAATACTTATCCAAAAGAGCTCTCTAGAACATTTGAGGAGGTGATGATCTTTTATGATTTTTCTAGAGAGATTCTAGAACTTGGACTTAAGCTTTGGATTAGTCCATAATTAAGCATAGCCCAAAATCAAATTTAACTTTCAATAAGTATATCTAGCATTCTGGCTAGTGTAATATTCTACTCTAGTTGGAGTATATTGCAGGTACATCTAGCTTATAAGTCATGTAAAATATTACATGCATAAATGTATGAACGCGACGCTAACATTATAAAAACGATGTTAATGTTAGCATTATGTAGTGTACACTAACTAGTTAGTGGTCTAGTGGTAAAAGAGTGAATAATAGGTACTTCACCATTCGGGTTCAATTTTCGTTGAAAAGAATTAATTACATTATTGAGTTATCTGCGTATAAGTGAGAAAACTGTGAAAACAACAAAAAAAATTCTCAACTTACAAAATAATAATAATAATAACTTTTAACTTTTGTTAAGAGAGATTATGTCTTTAAGCTTTGTTGATGTCCCGATACATGAGACAACGTACTTCAAAACTAATATCTTCTAATTAATATATGTTACAAAAATTGGATCTAAGATCTCATCTATAAAAGTATTTAAAAAAACAATTAGATTTTTTTGGCAATTAAAAAAAAGAAATTCGTTAAAACCTCAAAACTTTCAAAAAGGATGAGTTTCTGTTTAAACCATTTAATAAAAATTATTTATTTTAAACTATAACTTTTGTTGACTAAGCTATTTTAGATGCACGAAAAGTCAATCGTTAAATTTTTTTGGCCATTTTCTCCTAAATAAAAGTAGTGTATTAATCTATTTGTAAAACTGTTAAAAAATATCAAAACCAACTATTGGAACGGCATTTGATCTACCACATTTCTACCAAGTTTAAGTAACTCCTAAAACCATCAAGCATTAACGCTATGTTTCAGTATACTACTAAAACTTGTTTATCAATTGCGACTAATTAAGTTATATGCAATTTACCAATGGGGGTAATCCACATGACCGTGGAACTAATTAGTTATGACTTCTTTCGTAAAATTAGTTGAGCTTATTAAGTTGTGGCCTGTGGGGGTTATTAGGAGACAGGAGATGGAAACAGCAATTCTTTTCGGAAAATAAATGGAAACAACAAGAGTGGATTCGATTGAGCATTTTGGTCCCCTTGAAGATTTGGATACAAGTTAAGCAAAAAAAAAAAAAAAAGATTTGGATACACCATTTTGCATTCACGTGGCATGATGTGCGTTTAAGTTGATCACAAATATTCAATATTTTTGTCGAATATAAATCACAGACAACCATATAT
The DNA here is from genome assembly GCA_905132765.1 of Moricandia arvensis. Classification (NCBI taxonomy): domain Eukaryota; kingdom Viridiplantae; phylum Streptophyta; class Magnoliopsida; order Brassicales; family Brassicaceae; genus Moricandia; species Moricandia arvensis. The sequence goes on along the minus strand of CAJHQP010000601.1, from coordinate 123,522 downwards.
ATACATATATTTCAAAAAATCAATATAGCGAAGACCATACTGGCAATTAAACCCTAGGCGTCATACAAAAATTATAATAACATCAAGATATAGTTAGTAAGATCGTGATTATGAATGGATTCAGTCGTTTTGATTTGAAGAATTTGTCACCGCAGTTACACCAATTCGCATTCACATTAGTTCCCATCATGCTTTCCAGGAATCAATCAATCACTTCTTCAATTGATACATGCGCATGATAATTTTAAATTGAAAAGAGGCCTCTAAGCATGTGATATTCAGCAATGCATGGGCATGATAGTCTAATCAAGAATATAACAATCATTACTGCTTAGAAAGTACAAATATCCAAAACTAAGCTACTCCAAGGGATTCCACGTTTTAATTTGAAATTTTCTATTTCAGTTTTCTATAAACTTTAAATAACTACAAGAAAACAATATTCATTCATTTTAGTGAATAATGGTTTATCTTCTTTTTTTTAGAAAGTGCTTGTGAATAATGGATCTCCTAAATTGTAAGTTGAAACTAATAAATAATGAATGTTGGAGTGAAAAATTAATTATAAAACAAAACCATAGCTACGAGAAAAGAGTCCAATGAATACTAAATTTCTTGGACACATAAAAGGAGAGAGAGTCGCGATAATGACTTTCATATTTGGACACCACTAGGCAACATTGTGCGAACACCAAAGGAAAGCTTAAGTTGCCTCATTGATAAGTAAGTGTTACTACTTTCTAATATATGCCCACACATTCTCTTCTTCTTTTTCGATTTACTAAAAAAGCATAACACAGAAAAAGGGCTTAATCAATCTGGTTCATGATTTTACAACTAGATCCCCATAACTTCCCTTCGCCACTTTGAGATTCAATTAGGTGATTTATTTTGGTCCCCCCATGTCCTCGTCCATTAATGGAACAGTTATATATTGTCTCTCTCCTTCCTCTCTTTTTCTCTTCCTAATTTGTATGCACTCTATTTCAAGTACAGATTCTTAATTATTAATCAGCAAAGATATATTCTTAATCATGATTGGTACATGTAGAAGATTTGATCCACTGCATGATCAAGATTATTATTGATTGATATACTTCTACTTGTCTTAGCATATTTTTAATTAGTTTATGTTTATTTTTGTAGTACTCCTAAAAATGTAGTATGTTAATCAGAGGTTTAAATTTCTTTAACGTCTAAAATATTCAACGCCGATTGATTCTAACATAACATTTATATAGATTTTGCAATAGATCTTTAGATGTTCATTAAACTAAAAATGTTTATTTATATAGCAAACAAAAAATTAACTACAAAAATTCACAAATTTTGATTATGTTTTACCATTTAAACCGTAAATAAAATGACCAAATGACAGGATATAAGTATGTTTTTGTTTAGTGATTATTCTGTTTGTCAAAAAACAGACGTTTATGATGTTAATAACCAAACTGTAGAACAATAGTTTTTATTTTTATTTCCTAAGGACTAATCCAAACATATATAATAAAAAACGGACAACAAATACACTCCAATCTATAATCAAGTCTAAAAAAATGAACTAATGTTATGATCAAATACGCTGAACAGAAAACATCGTTTAAGTATTTATTACTCCCTCTATTTTTCATTTTAATTGGGTGTTTTAAGATTTTATTTTTATTTTAAATTAAATGATGTTTTCAGATTTCTATACATTTCTTTTAATATTTTGTACTTTTGACCAATTTGTATTTTATTGAATGCTTTTTATTGGTTCGATTGTATTTAATTAATCAAAATGAATAAAGTTAACAACTTTTTAATAATTGTGCAAAAAACTTAAACACCAACTAATAAAAATAAAGGGTAGATAGTATATGGTGTATCCAAAAATGCAATGTTTTAAATAGGGCTGGACACAAATGCTTGATATCCGGCTTGTACTCGTTAATTGGATTCGGTTCGTTTTGAAAAAACAAGTACTTGCTACAATTAAGCCGAGTATTAAGTAAGTAGATCTTTATTACTCGCAGTACAAGTCAAGTATAAGTTCATTTTTATTTTTAGTTACTTGCTTATTACTTGTTATTCTATACTTGTTCGGTTACTTGTTATATATTATTTGATTTTATAAATACTTAGTATCTATTTTCATTAGTTAATTAAAATTTAAGCATTTTATGAGTAACCACTATTATTCGTTACTCCTTCTACATTACTTGATTGGTACATGATCTTTAAAGTCGAATACTTCTGCTGACCAAATTGTGTATCAAGTAGTCTACTTAAAACATTTTACAAATATAAAAAATAAAAATAAAATTATTAGTTTGCGTTGTTTGGTTTATTACTCAGTTTTTGTTAATGAACAAAACTACATTTTTCTAAACTAGAAAAAATCTCATTTATATTTTAATTTTTATAAGTATATCAAACATAAATGATATATTTCTATAAGCATTTGGATTTTTTTTCTTTCTTAATATAATCTATTTCACCCACATGACTAAATACAAGAAAACAATGACAAAGAAAAACAATGACATAGTATTGTTATATATAATAAATTTATTTACTTTTAAATTTTAACTAATTATCAAATATTTTACCAATAATTATCAAATAATTTACAAATAATTTACAAGTAATAAATAATTAACAATAATGTAAGTAACTTACAAGTTCATCAAGTTTTTGCCAAGTACTTGGAATTATAAGTATTTATTTATAACAAATCAAGTCAAAGTCCAAATTTGATTACTCGCCAAATCGGATACTAAGTATACCGAATATGCCCACTTCTAATTTTAGTGCTCATACAGTGGGTGGTAGCTCCAAAGAGTTCTGCAAAATCATTATGGAATTTTCGGCTGATATCAAGGATATAATTTATGATAGTGAAAGAATTATAGATTCTCAATGCTCTTTGATTTGGTCTTCCATTTGGCAAATGGCAGATTTGACTATAATCCAAAAACCTCCACTTCTAGTTATTACATCTCACGTTTGAGTCACATGAAACTCGGGGAAAATTTAAATCACCATCATCATGAGAAAACGAAACAAGTACAACCATAAATCTGAGGAAAAAAATAATAAAGCATTCACTTTTCTAAAAGCTTGCTAATAAGTGGTAGCGAGTGAAATAAGTGAATGATTTGCGAACTTCCGAGAGGAAGTTCCTTTAAATATATTTGTGAATTGATTTGATATATATTTATTTTTATAATTATTTTTATTGAAAAAATAACATGACATACTATAATTGATGACATGAATTATGGATAAATATGACATAATAATTATATTTAATATAAATTTATATTTTTGTAATTTTTTAAAATATAGAAATAACTAATATACATTATTAAAATAATCTATTTAATATGACACTCAAATAATATACTAATAGATAGAAATATTTTATAAAAATTTAAATATTATTTAAATCTATTTTATAATCATAAGATTTTAATATTAAAACAAGATTTCAAAAATTTCATACATTTTTTAAAAAATTATAAACTTTTAATCGTAACATCATTTGTTTCTTTTTGATATCTACAAATTTTAAAAAAATTAGTTTAGTTTTATTTTTAATAATTATAAAAAATTATATCAATTATATATATATATGTATTAAAACATAAAAAAGTAAATAAACATATTTTGATTATCTAAAACTATAGAGAAATTGCTAAGAATGCCATACGTTAAATGTCTACTTTTTTAAAAATATCATCAATCAAAATATATTAACATTTAGATTTACACTTTAGTGATTATTGTTTTAGCGTTTAGTGTTAAAGGGTGAGATTGAGTCTCTAAATTTTTTATAAATATTTATAAAATTAATTAAGTCTATTTTCATTATAAATTTAAGGTTTTGAAAATAGTCATTCATTAATGATAAATTTGAAAAGTGATATCAAACTGGTCGGTATAACTGAAATTGCTCCTAAATTATATAAGAAAAGATATACATATATTACATATATACATATATATATATATATGCATATATTTTTATATAATTTCTCTATATTTTAAGATAAGTCACAAAATTTATTTTAACTTAATTTTATGTGTAACTAGAATGAAATTTATATTAAATTATTAGTATACAAATAATAAATCTAAAATATTAACATAATTTTATTTTTAATCAGAATTTAAATTAAAAAATTTATTGCTGGACAATGTGCAGGAAAAACATCTAGTATATATTATTATCTTTTAGATTTTGTATCAGTATTTGATCTACATAAGATTTTAAACAAACGTTTTTTTTTACATTGATAAAATGGACCAAATATATGAATATCACTAAAGTTTCGTATTTTTTTTAAGCTTCGTAATATTACATTTGATTAACTAGACCGACCGCCATGTCCAATCCCAAGAGAGATTAGATCATACATATGAATATTACTGAAGTTATGTAACATTACTAAATAATCAAGCAGATATTTAGTTCTGGTTTGCATCAGTATTTTTTGGTTTGTTGCCACGTATATCAATAGTTAGATCAGTATAAGCTCTTTGACAAACAAAAATACCTTCCCTGATCAAAGTAGTATCAAAAGGGTGTGTATATATATATAAGAAAGCATAGACGTACGTATTTAACTGTTAAAAATTTGTTGAAGTAAACTTAATCATGCATGAATGCGACATTATTCGTTTACACGACGAACATGTGTTTTGAATATAAACAATTACAGTGGGTTCTGATCATGTACGAATTAGTACAATCACTTCAAAGTTTAAATAAATAAAAAGACGCAGTGAAATTAATAGTTCACATATTCATACAAGTTTCCGGAAGATGTGTATTTCTAGCTTTACGGGGTTGCTTGAATATCAATATTGGAATATTTGGTTTTATTTGCATGAGGAATCTGCATTCGTTAACCAAAAATAATAATAATAAATTTAAAGAATCTGAATTTACCTTTGAGAAAGAAAAAAGAAGAGAAATTATGCTGTCCAATGCATTACAAAATTGTAGTATTTTCTATGATATGTATACTATACACACTTTTAATGATAACCACTTATGGAAATGGCATATTTTAAGATCTTCCGCAACTATGGCGTAAAGAATTTTGATGATAAGAGGAAACAAACCATACATTTATCATTACAAAAACATATTATATCTTATAATATTCGAGCTAATCAATTTACCATGTCAAGTCAGTTTTCTTTGAATTCAAAAAGTCAACTTCATTTAAATGTCTTTTATCCTACAAATATTAGAATCAACTTTGATCTTCACTTTCTAATACCCTTTCCATCGACCATTTTCTTTTCCTTTTCTATTTATATTCTTTAAAAACTTATATATATAAAATAATCTGAATAATATTTCAAAAGAAAACCCAGGATTACACAATGTGTACCACACCTTGTTACACATTAATTTGGATAGCTTCTCATAGAATCATAAAATATACCACATTTTCCTTCCAAAAATTTCCTGATGTAAGATGAACATTAACAATTAACAAAACTGAAAACCATCTATCTTCACACACGCGGTTCACTAGTTTTGTTCCGTTCAATATAAAAGTAATTATTCATTGATCTTGAGAATATAATATTTATGTTCCTCATTATTTTATATTCAAAAGTAAATAGATATTGGTGTAGGTGTAGCAAATGTTGTTTTCGAATTTTCTATCTCAAGATAGGCATTCACTTTCTAGCAGCCTTTTTTTGGTGGATCGGTTACGTTCTCATTTCTAAAATGTTTTGAAGTATTTTCTCTATGAATTTTATTCTCCTTACAACAAATGTCGTGTTGATAAAATCGTTTACTCTTTGACTCTAACAAGAAAAAGATTCAAATACTCTGAAGCTAGACCAAAATAAGCAATCAAGCTGTCAAGCATTCTTTTATGATCGAAACAACTTCTTCTTCTTTTTTTGACAAAGAAGGATCAGATGATCAACACAGATTGTTCCATTCAAATTACTAGAGAACTCTTGAACCAATTTCCTTTTCCGGATTCCAACCTTCCGATATACCTTTTTCTTTAAAATTGGTATAACCGGAATCCGAATTATCTCTGAGTAGGTGAAAATGTCATATTAATCATTCACAAAACTGTGGTTCAAAAAAAAACTGTGGTTCAAAAAAATTATAAACTCTAAACCATAAATCTCTTATGTTTTATCTTCGGTGGCACATGTGAATAAGACGTGTCAACACTACTAACAGTAAAAGACAGTTTGCTTTGCAAAGAACACCTGAAAAAAATGCCAATTTCACAAATTATTCATAAATGTTGTCATCATAATATTTTAAGGTTTACCATATCTAGTAATGTAGTTCATAAAGATCAAAATATATTGATATAAAAAGAAGAAAGGTTATTATATTACCATGTTAAAGCTCTTTTAAGATTTTGAATTTTGAAAAAAAATATGCAAGTTTCGTTAGATACTCATGCATGAATTTGGCTATATAAACATATAAGAAAATAATCGGACCACGTGAATATGAAGGCCTTACATAGAAGCTGCTTTGAAGGCAGTAAGGACACCCTTCATCATTGTCCTTAGTGACCACTTTATCTCTTTGGCTTTATCTTCTAAGATCTACCACCAAGATTCTCCCTTTGCCTTCTATGCTTATATGATTTTACTTGCACTTAAATGGTTTCTTACTCTATTTACTGAGATATACCCAAAAACGACATTAGAAAAAATTTAAGCTGTGATCAACTGTGCGTTAGGCTAGTGATTTAACATAAGAATTTGGTTATGTTGTGTTCCTGATTTGATTTCTGCTTTGAGGAATGTTTTACACCATCTAACAAAATTATTAGCAATGGCTGATTCCGGACCTATACATATATTATAGTCTGACCCAAACTCTTCCCGTTAACAAAAGATTACATTGTTCAAATTGTATCATGATTTGTTTTTATTCATACTTCAAGAATACAACTTGATGGTTAAGAAAGCATTATCAATTTAATGACCACTGCTAATAAATTGCTTCTTTTTCGTTTTTTTCTAGTGTTTTAAATGGTTGAAAAGGCTTAAAATGGTTAGTCGCTCACGTTTAAACTCATGGACAATGACAACAACAAAAAGCAATGTAAAAGACAAACAATTCATGAAAAAACTCTCACGTTGTAGGACTGTTATCACGAGAAAAATCCATTATGGTTTTGACACTACACACAGGCTCTAACTACATAAGACTAGTTAGTAGGGCATGCATAATCTACCAAATTTGAGAATTTAATAACGTATTGCTATGGTTGACCTCAAAACCAGGAAAATGTTACAGATAACGAATTAGATTCTGAATCAGCCTAAAATTATGCCTATGAGTATCCAGAAGTTCGATCTGAGGCTTCAGCATGAGAGAAGACCCAATTTTAGTGTGGAGCGGCCACTCCATTTGTACATTCGGATGCGTAAATCTCTAACTTGTATTCTTTTCTGTCCATTTAGTTCTAAATCAGAGCCTTGCTTACCCTTGTAGAAAAAAGCCAACCGCCTCATGCCCCCTACTCCTCTACTTTTAAATCTAGGGCATCATTTATATATTAAAGCACACTATTATAAATATTTGCATACATTATTATGTTTAAAATTTGGCTGTTAATACACATATCAGTTTATGTTATTTTTAGGCTTTATTATAAGCATATTAACAATATTATCGTTTAGTTATTTGTACACACAAAATCGTATAACCTGTTTGAGAAATTGTCTTAGGCTCTCTAAAACCTTTGCACAAAATTGTTCCAAATGATCTACATTTCATCCTAAACTAATTTCAAATTTGTAATGACTTGAAAATTATTAAAAAATGAAAAAAAAATCGAAAAAACTTTTAGATAACATTGTTAAATAGTGTCAAAAACACAATACATCATCATGTAGAGATATCAAACAAGATACCACATTAGACGTTTAGACAAAAAATGTTTAATATATAAAGAGATGTCCAATTCTAATTAGTATGAAGCTTTTAGGATGAAACCAAAAATAAATTCATGTGGACTTACCTATTAGACCCAAAATAAATAATATCATACTAATCGGACATTAAAAATTTGGACATGCGCTAACCCAATCCCAATAGTCTCTTGTAAGAGTACTAACCATTACAGATATATTTAGCCCTCCTTGAAACTTACACGCGAACTCGTGACATTGGTGTTCACTCTTTGGAAGAGCTCTAATTATGTACACTCGTACTCTTTTTTTTTGTTAACCGTGGTGTGATTTCATAGGCTTTCTAGACCTAAAGATTAATCATCACGAGGCCCGCATGATCCGTGTTTTCTTACTACTTAAGGCGCTTCGGGTGACCAAAACTCGAATTCTTGATGATGGATACCTCAGCTGAAGATCCATTACCACCAGACTATGAAGCCCGGTTACGTACATTTAACGCAAAAAAAGCTACGTACATTCGCAGAGTTATTTTAAATACTGGGTACAATTTAATTTGGTCCGAAGAATATATAACGGTGAAAAGATAATCGCAAACAATCTTTTAATAGAATCTATCTTATATGAAGATTTTTATAGAACGAAAAAAACATACAGAAAAAGGTGGAACAAGAGAGAGAAAGCAATACGTTAAGCCAAACTTATAAAGCACACGTGACAAAAATCGCTAAATGCAGACAGACCATGCATGAAACCGAACCATATATGTTCGACCCGCTTCTAAAGCTGTCATTTGGATCCTAGCTAACCCTATACTTAACTAGAATTATCCTTTACGTTCTTTCTTTTTTATCAGTGTGTTAATCAGGGTCAATTTCATAATCACATGGGATGAATCACGATAGGAGAATAAACTCGGTATATTCCATCGATAAACCTATATACGAATGCTACATTACTCTTAATTCTTAACTTAAATATGATTACAATGATTTATCATAAAAAGCAAGTAAAACCAAAATAATTAACTTTTATTTTAAAAATAAAAATAAAATAGAATTTGTAAAAAATAATAAAATAACATCGTAGTGCAACTCACAAATCACAAGAGGATTCACAAGCGTAAATCTTCACATCAAGCTATTGATTATATCTCACTTTGTTAAAATATTATTGCATGATCACTTGTGTTAAAAACCTTAATAATTAAAACATTAATCTTTATGAAATTTCAAATTTGTATAAAATAACAAAACATTGTACTTATTTTTACTTCTTATTACACAAGCAAAAAAAGAACTTAGTTTACATAATTTGTTTTAAAGGTGAAGAAGTTTTAGAGTTTTGAAGAATTCGAGAATGAAGTTTAAATGTATTTTTGGTATCGATTTAGATTTGAACTATTAAACTATTTTGATAACTTTTATTACATTTTCATTTTTCTTTATTTTACAGTTCTCAAAACATTTTGTTCACTTAAACATTTTATTTGATATGATTTTTTTAAAGAATATGTATATTATTTACAAAATATCATAAACTTGAAATTGATTGAACTCAATTAAACTAGATCAAACCATATTAACCCAAAACATTTTCAGTTTGTTTGTCTTTCTGGTTTTAAAAACATTGGTTTAGATAGTATGCAATAAACTGAAATTAAATATTTTTGAAGATAGAATAACCACGCCAAACATCTCGATATGTTGTCTAGTAACGACAAAAAAATGTGTTATTGTTTTCATATCACAAAGCGAAAACTAAAAAAAATCGGGGATTTCATTAAACCAAGAAACGGTCGTCCTGGTTGTCTCTAGAAAAATACCGTTTAGGATTAAGGATCTCTCACTCAAATGCTATGTCCCTAGTCTGGGTTCTGAGTCTAAAACTTTGTTTCCCATTTGAAAAGTAACGACAAAAATTATTGAAGAACTTGTACCCAATGTCACTTTTTGCATGTGCATGATTTAATCGACTCTTAGACAGAGTGGTTGGTTAGTGGATTAATATCCCGTTAACGATACTTAATTAGCTACTTGAGCAGCAGCAAAGGCTAGTGAAGACTAAATAAGTTAAATCATGACTGTTTTGTTAAGTATCAGACCTTCTATACTGAGTTTGGTTAACCCAAAAAAAAAGTTTGGTTAACCCAAAAAAAAGTTTGGTTAACCCATCTAAAATATTTTTAATCACATAGCTAGCTAAATACAATACAGTTTACTTTATTGTAAAGATTTTGTAGAACTGAAACCAAGAATAATCACAAAACAACATGAATATATCCGTAAACAAAATTGTCTATAGTGATAATTAAATAAAGACAAAACAGCAAATGTTTTTTTTCCAAAGAGAATGCAATCAGTATCATGTGAAACATATCTGAATTCTTTTTGTAATTTATTGAAGTATGTATTTTTGAATCACATAATTTAAATATATAAACTCTAATAGAACTGGATGAATTCAAAAGCAAATTCCCCCAAAAAAATATTAAAACTTTCTAAATGTCGACGATGATTATTAGAGAAAATATTTAAGAACATTTCCTTAATTGAGAAAACATTATCACTCAACTACACGATTTGATTGTTGCTGCTTCATTCTGTTTCCACTATAATCTCTAGTGTGAAACAGAGTTTATAAACTGCTTTAATATCTAAATTAGTGTCTTTGTTCTTTACATGTCGTGTCAGATTCTCCGATTAGATGTTTTTTGTGTGTGTCGATCGGCTGATTAGATGTTTACGCGTAATTAAGAATTTAATATTTCTAAATCAAAAATAAAAATTCTATATCAAAGCATAAATCTAGAAGTAAAAATGATGACCTGAGTCAAAAGCAAGAGATTCACTGACGTGGAAGCCTGTCATTAGTCCACTTGTCATCATTAAGAGGATCTTAAGTACTTGTTCTTCTTCTGTGGTTAGTCCCTGTAAACCGCTCAACATGTTTTTTTTTTTTTGAAAGCTACCGCTCAACATGTTACCAAGAGTAATCAACTAAGCAGTGTTTGAAAATGCATAGGGTAAAGTATTTTATTAGATACTTAACGAATACTACTAGCATTTATTTTAATATTTTATCTTTTCGGCCACTAAAATTCTATTCTGACCATCTTTTTGCCCTTACCTGGTCCATTTCTTGATTCCTGTATGCATGTATATATATTGGCCTCCAAATGCTAAGTAAATGGATATTCCACCATAGTCACAATCTCATCAAGTAGAAACTCCATTAACAAGATTGCGTCCTCTTTCTCCTTCTCCTTCTCCTTCTTCTCTCCAAATTTTCAAATATTTACTTCCTGTCAAAAGAAGAAACTCCAAAGCATTGTTGCTGTAAAATCTCAATGTCTGCCACTTAAAATATATAGTACTTGCTAACTTTTCTTCCTCCAAACGTACAAACACTACTCTGTCCTTATAATTTCACATTCCTAATCATTTCTTGTATAACCCTTCTTGTGGGTTTTTGCAGCATTAATGGTGCACTGAAAAAAAAAATCGTTTTATCTCCTTTTCAGAAAACGTTAAGACATGGGTCAGGTCAAGTTGGTGTAGTAAAAGTCAGAAGCAACGTGAGAGAGAGAAAGAAAATAAAAAAGTTCGTTAGCTTGTGATACTTGTCACAAGTTTCCTCACTATATTTATAACTACCTTGCTGAAGAGAAACCCATAAAACTTCAAAACAAGAAGATGTCAGTCTCTTGCACTAGAAACTTCTTTGAGAGATTCTGCGTCGAAGAATACAATATGGACGCAAGAAAACATAGCAGTTACCTCTCTGCTGATCTCTTGCCATCTCTTGGAGCAAGAATAAACCAATCAACTAAGCTTCGCAAACACATAATCTCTCCTTTTGATCCACGTTTCAGGTGTTTATTATCTTTAGACACACTTTCTTTTGTCTATATTCCCTCTGTTATGTTCTGTTTTGTTGTCTTCTTGAACTGTGGCATAATGTTTGGTTCAGGGCATGGGAGATGTGGCTGGTCATTCTTGTGATATACTCAGCTTGGATTTGTCCTTTTGAGTTTGCATTCATCACCTACAAGAAAGATGCACTGTTCATTGTAGACAACATTGTCAATGGTTTCTTTGGCTATTGACATTGTTCTCACCTTCTTCCTTGCCTATCTTGACAGCCACTCTTATCTTCTAGTCGACAATCCTAAGAAAATAGCTATAAGGTGAGTGAAAAAAAACTACACAAGAGTAAGGTTTTGTGTTTTAAAAAGGAACCAGACGTTTTATAATATGTATTTTGGGATTTTAAACATTTTGTTAAGTGGATTGGCCCAAGTCCCTTATATATTACTCATGTTCTATCGGAACTCTCCGAGGGTTCTAACACATTTTTCAGGTACCTTTATACTTGGTTTGTCTTTGATGTCTGCCTCAACAGCTCCGTTCCAGTCACTGAGCCTCCTCTTCAACTACAATGGAAGCGAAATAGGATTCAGAATTCTTAGTATGCTTAGGCTTTGGCGTCTCAGACGAGTTAGCTCACTGTTTGCAAGGTCCATTCTCAATACTTAAATCATAAGCAAAACCATTTGTAATTTCATGTTCATGAGAGTTACCATCATTACTCCTTTGCTTCAGGCTTGAGAAAGATATACGCTTCAACTACTTCTGGACACGTTGCACAAAGCTCATTTCGGTAGGTCTCAAAAAACAGAGGAAACCTCTGTTCTTTCTTGTATAACAAGAAACTTACAAAGTATACTTGTCTATATGTTAGGTCACACTCTTTGCAGTACATTGTGCTGGATGCTTCAACTACCTCATTGCAGAACAGTATCCTGATCCAAGAAAAACATGGATTGGAGCTGTGTACCCAAAGTTCAAGGAGGCAAGCCTTTGGAGCAGATATGTGACTGCTCTTTACTGGTCAATTACAACACTAACCACAACAGGATATGGAGACTTACATGCTGAGAATCCAAGAGAAATGTTGTTTGATGTATTTTACATGCTCTTCAACTTGGGATTCACATCTTACCTGATTGGAAACATGACTAACCTTGTTGTTCACTGGACTAGCCGCACTAGAACCTTTGTAAGTTCACTCACTTTCTTTCAACTTCGTCAAAATCTATTCAGTTAAACTAATAAGAAAAGATGATTCAACAGAGGGATAGTGTTAGAGCTGCTTCAGAGTTTGCATCAAGAAACCAACTCCCACCAAACATACAAGACCAGATGTTATCACACATCTGCTTAAAGTTCAAGACAGAGGGTCTGAAACAACAGGAGACTTTGAACGGTTTGCCTAAAGCGATTCGGTCAAGCATTGCAAACTATTTGTTCCTCCATATTGTTCAGAAAGTCTACCTATTTGAAGGAGTTTCTCGCAACTTCCTCTTTCAGTTGGTAAACTACTCATTTTGTAAACCCTTTTCTTGAATCTTTGTCCCACAAAGTTACCAACTCTGTTTACTCTTTCCGACCAAGGTTTCAGATATAGATGCTGAGTACTTCCCACCTAGAGAAGATGTGATTCTACAGAACGAAGCTCCTACAGATCTTTATATTCTAGTCTCAGGGGCAGTGGTGAGTAACTCTAGATTGAAACACAATTAACAGCATCGAAGTTACATTCTAACAGTTTTTACTCTCTGGTGGTGATTGTGCAGGATTTTACTGCTTACATTGACGGTGAAAATCAGGTATGTACTGGACAAAGTATTTGACCAAAGGATCTTCCTTATAATTAAATAAGTTATAGTAACCACAACACTCACACATGTATGTAGATTCAAGGCAAAGCTGTTGTAGGAGATGCATTTGGAGAGATTGGTGTTTTATGCTCTACACCACAGCCTTTCACAGTTAGAACAACAGAACTATCTCAAATACTACGGGTAAGCAAAAAATGTCTCATGAGTGCTATGAGAGCTCATATTGAAGATGGACGTATCATAATGAACAACCTCTTCATGGTAAGTAAGCAAAGATGAGCTAATGGAAACTGAGTTTATGTTAGTGTTTTCACACAATATTTAAACTCATGTTTTTCATGATGAAATTTTGCAGAAACTTAGAGGGCAACAGTCAATAGCAATTGATGATGAAAACAAACAACCGGACTTCCTCCTCCAAGAGTGGCTTGGTGGTGGTCCAAAGAGAGGAGAAGGAAACGCCAATGGTCAAGGAAAGGGGCACAAATATTTACAAATAAATGACTCAGAGAAGATTGATTTGGAGTCAACCAGAAGAAGTCAAGAATATAGGATTGAGATAGCAGAAGGGGGAAGAGCACACAAAGATATTAATGGGAAAAGTTGCTCTCATGCAGATCTTACTTCATTTAAGCTTCCTTCACCGGAAACATATCCATATTGCAGAGTCAGTAAACAAGAAGCCGCTAAGACGGAAGATAGGAGAGTTACCATCCACTTGAAGTCACAGGGAAAAGATTTTTCCAAGCTAATAATTTTACCTGCTTCCATAGAAGAGCTTCTAAGGCTTGCAGGTAAGCAAATTCACTTCTTAATGCTCTAATAAACAAGTGAACATGAGAAGAACACAAAGACTTCTCCATAATAAGTTAACTAAATAAAGGTACAAAATCATGCAGGTGAAAAATTTGGAGAAAGAAGCCTCACTATGGTCACAAGTGCGGAAAACGCAGAGATTGATGATGTAAATGTCATTAGAGATGGCGATCATTTGTATTTTTACATCAATGAGCTTGAAAGAATGGACTCTTGACGCGACTTGTGTTATCAATGTTAGCCTTTCCATAGAGATGGAGAGTAAGTATATCACTGATGTAATTTTGCAATATTCCAGTTTTATATAAAAATTGGATCATCAAAAATGAATCTAGAGAACTAAAAAATGGACGATCTTAGACAATGATTAAAAGGAATCCTTAGAGGGATTTATTAAGGTGTAGGATCTATAAACAGTGTAAGTATCGGTTACAAAACTAAGAATCGGTTTTTATGGGTTTTTTACACTGTTCACGGGCCCCACTTACACGTGGTTGCTCGCGATTTGTTCACTTAAAAAAAATAAGAAACCCAATAAATTTGTTAGGGTTAATCATGCCCATAACCCATCAGAAACTTGATAAACAAGGCTCTACAAATGAAACAAACTATTTGAGACAATTGTACACTATAAATTTCGATGGCTGGAGATTAATGGACCTGAGCCCAACTATAGGCCCGACCATCTTCAAAATTGTACACAATTAAAACCATATTTTTGTCGAAATGGTTGCCATGATTATTCAATTTCCACAGTCGTAAAATTAATGGATAATTAGACGCTAAATTATGGATGAAAAATATTAGACGCAAGAAAAAAAAATGGAGGGTTTTATTATATCAAGATCTGTTATAACTACCTCGCTTACATTCTTTTGTTTCATCTTGACTCTCTCTACCAATCCAAAACCCTACTCTGTCTCTGTCTCTCTCTCTCTCTCACAGTCACAATGGATGTTTTGATGAAAGACAACCTTCTCAAAAGCTTCACCGTCTCTCTCATTCTCACTCTCATCTTCCTTATCTCACCATCATCATCATCATCATCGAACCAAGAAACAAGAGTAACTACACCAAAGACAGAACCCTATGTCAACGGCGACGAACCACCGCATCAACTCGTCTACATCAAGAAAATGACGCCGTTTATCTTGAACCCGCGGCAACGAGATCAACACCGTCGTCTTCGTTACAATCACCACTACTACTACTACCGCCATAGTATTCGTCGCCGTGGTCTTCGTCAGTATGAACACCGTGCCAACTACTTCAAGATGATGACCAAGAAAAGCAGTAACGGTCTTAACCGTCCGGTCCGACCGGATACTTTCGCTGTTATGCTTCCCAAAGGTTTCGTACCACCTTCCGGTTCATCTCCTTGCCATAACCAGAACCCTAATTCCGCGACCACTATCTTCTGCGATCTTTCTACACAACCTTAAACCGGTACGAGAAACGATTTTGTTCTTCCACTTTTTGTAATTTTCATATTTTTTTACACCTTTGAATGAGAGATATATTCGTAACGATCGATGCTTTTTTTTTTGCGCTGTATAAATGTAATTCGTATATGTGTTAAGTTTCTTTTTGACATTGCATTTATGTTAATCTAGTTTTGCTTGATTAGAAAACTATAGTACGTAGCATAGAATATGGCTTTAACCAGCTGTAAAATATTTCTTTAAAACAATATATTTATTTTACCGTACGTGCGGCTAATCTATCTTATTCTGAGAATTAAATTTAAGAGGTCGGTAAAATAATATATGATGTTACCATTACTACAGATGGAGAGAAATAGCATTTTTGCCTCTGTTTTCAAGGTCAAAACGTTAAAACGCATCGCTTTGCGGCGAGAACAAGAGAGTATATTTAGCCGAGAGAATTGGAAATAAGCATGTGGATTTGCATCGTGAGCATAAGCTCTTGTTTCATGGCTTTTTTCTTAGCTTCAGCTCCAGTCTTTCTTTCCGTCCACTCCAACGCATAGATTTGCATTCTAGTAAATAGTATATTATATATAGAGACTAAATTTAAAAAGTAAGTTGTCAAAAATATCACCTGTACCATTTTCCACTTTTACCTTAATCACTTTTACTTTTATTTTTTAAGAGGAAAAACACACTTATAACTTTTGGGTTAATTAATTTAAAACTTATGGTTTAGAGTTGAAAGGTGAGGTAGAGTTTAAGAATGTAAAATTTAGAATTCTAATTAAATTTTTTTAAAAATTGTTATTTTTTAAATGGTATTTATGAAAATTTCTAATAAAAGTAAAAATGAAAAATAGTACAGCAAAAATGGTAAAGCAAAAGTGGTAAATTTGAAATTCTTCCAATTTAAAATGTCTAGTAATAGATTGTAGAAATTTAATGGATTAATTAGCTATGTCTGTATCTTGAATTAGAGAAACAATATATGGTTGGTTCTAAACCGGTAGTGTGTGGATTCTAAGCCCAATGGTCAAAGTAACACAAAGCTTTTCATGTGCGACAAGCCGCCAATGTAAGTTTTTTTTCTTGAGCAATAAACTGTTTTTGTTTATTGACTACAAATTTTATCGATATCGATATCCATATGACCAATTTACATGTTTGGAATATGAATTGAATATGAAATTATTTCTCAAACTTAAATAATCAAATTGTTTACATAAATATCCTAACCAAATCACGTTATTATATATTCTCGATAACTTTCTCTCTAAAATAGTCTTGACATTACAACTTGAATTATCGCCAATATCAAAATTGTCCAACACTCCAAGGTCGTCGTACCCCTATTCACTACCTGTAAAGAAGAGAAAAACAGAGAACTCATTATTATTACAACATGTTATACTCATTGTGAACAAAACAAACCATATCATATATACTAATGTGTTTCATTGGCCTTCGTAGCCCTGTTCAATGGCATAGGTGCGTTTTAGTTTTTAATAGTTGTTTTATTCTATTTTAAATTCCCTGATAACCTAATATTTTATAATAATAGAATAGTCGTTTGATGTTAAAAAATAAATATATTAATGTATACCTGAGTGGCAGAGGATGAATAAGTGACAGATTCTGAATTCGCAGTAGTCGTAGACATCGTAGAGAACCCCAAGTTGTAAGCCAACGATCCATCGGGTCGAAAGATCCCATAGTTCTTCTCCGAAGTAGGACCCGGTTTCATATCCTCATTGAACAAGGCAAATATATAAACATCTAACCTTGAGTTCCGTCTAGCCGGAGTACCTTCTCCGGCGAACTGTCTCATCATAAGGTTCCTATTATACGTGGCAGCATTCGCAGGAGACGCTCCAACCTCCCCGGCGTCTCCTTTCGAAGGCCACCCTGTTTCCGCAACCCTAACTTCTATGTTACGGTACCCTAACTTCGCAGCAGCGAAAGCAACCGCGTCGACTTGAGCATACATCATGTTGTCGTAATGTAGTCTTGTGTTGGGGTCGGTCATGCCGACGTTACGGTTGAATAGAACGTAGTCGATGGGGATCTTGTCGGGGCTGTCTTTGTAGGCGAAGTAAGGGTAAGCATTGATCCAAAAGGGAGATCTTGTAGCTTCCAAGAATTGTAAAAGTTGTTGCATCACGGAGGAAACCTCCGGCTTGAAACTGCCGGCTGATGGAGGGTAAGATTCGGCTAGGACGGCAAGGGAGCTTGGAGAGGAGACTTGAACGTATCTGTCTAAGCCTAACTGGACCAAGGCTTTGTGGATGTTGATCATCGCCGGCATCATGTATCTATTACAACAAAAATGCAATCAATGTTAACATTATTGGATTTTAAAAAAACTTTTACACCTAGCTGAATAAAACAATATATAGTTTTTGTAGTTTATGTTTAATATGTTACTGTTTCTCTAAAATCATATATAGAAAATTAATTTCAATTGCTATATAAATAAAATTCAGTGTGAATATACGTTTATTTTAAATGTTAGTTTGTGGTTGGTTGTTTTATTAAATCAAGAGTCTTTTATCTTGTAAGATGTTTTTAGTTGCTCAACATTATTCAAATCGAAAGTGGAGTTTTGATAAATACAATTTATTCAAATGAGATGGTGCTACTTGGCCAACTTTTACTAACTAGCTAATGATTATTATTATTAATTAATTACCCGATTAAACTAGAGTCTTCGTCGGTGAAAAGCTCGTTTCCGACCATGATTCCGGTGATCCTTGTGGCCGGAATATATGGTTTGATGTGAGAATCCACCCATTGGAGAGCTTGTTGAGGATCTTGTAACAACGTTAAAACCTGATTTTCTATGGTGACGATGATCTCTATGTTTGAATTTGCAAAGGCACTAAGAATTTGAGGATTAGTGTCGTAGATTCTTGTTTTGGTGATCCTTAGAGATCTCAAGAGGTTAATAACTTTATCCGGTGAAGGCAAATTATTCCCAACTTGTCCGTAATTGATGCCAAGAGACGTTACCCTTTGTAGTATATTCCCTGCATTTATTTCCAATCAAAGAATCCGATTTTTTTAGAAAATAATGCCATGCAACACCTTTATATTAAACATTTTTAAAAATTTAGATATTCAAGAATAGTTACTAAAATTGATATAATTTTATCGATATGGATGCTAAATATGACAAACTAATGATTGATAAAAAACTAATATATATTAATATTTAAATCACCTGAGAAAACGAGAGAAAGCAGGAGAAGAACGTTAATGAGATTAGGAAGTCTTGTGAATGTTCTTGATGTCATATTGAGGAAGAAAGAGAGAGAAGAGAGAGATTGTGAAGCTTTTGGGTTTTAAGAAAGGTTTAAGGGAATATATATAGACTACACAAGAAGCCAGCCAAGTTGAAGAATACTTTTCTTTGCTTGTTTGTTTTTTATTTTTGCCGTTGTTTTTTTTTTCGTAAAAGGAAAAGGTTTAGGTTTGAAGTTTTTGTTTTCTAATATTTTGTAGTTGTTTAGCTTTGCCTTCCCTATATTGCTTTTCTCATTTATGCCTTTGTTATCCTGTGAGGGCTTTATATTAACCAGAAAGAGGGATTTCTTATTAAAATTACTTATATTAGGCTCCATGACAATAAAATTTGCAAGCACATGCATGGAAATACATTTGTGTGTTTTTCTTTACATGTATTCTACAAGTTGTGCTAACGATAGTGTTTTGGTTATGAAAGTAAGCAATGTTATTGAATTAACAAAAACAAGAAAGAGAATAAGAATGGGATACACATAAGTGGAGGTAATAGAAAATTGCAAAACATGCATAAAGTACCGGAAATACTTGAAAATTCGTTTCAACTAAGTAGGTGAGGGTCAATTAGAATAATCTTTTGCTCTACATACTAAATTATTATCTTTAATATTTGGTTATAATGGATTTTGAAGTCTTACAATTCCTAATGAATAATATTTTGTCTGATAAAATCGTCTATGCACATATATGTATGCCTATATGTTTTGATACTAGACTATGGTATATCTAAACATAAATTTCAAAAAAAATACTACTTAAAAAAGACTATTAGTCATATAGAAAAGTTAGAAGACTTCTAAAGAATTTTCTACGGAAAAACATACAAAATAGTCAATTACAAAGTAACATATGCATTTATCAGATGAATTCTATAGAAGTTTTCTAACATTTCCTTATAACCCAAAAAAAATTGAATTGACTTTTTCTCTAGAGGTCTTCTATGAGAAATAGTTTTTTTTAATTGATCGAAGTTTGGCAAAAATTTGACTTTTTCAAAAAAAAAATCAGAAAATCTTTTATATAAGACTTCTTGCAGTCACATGCACTCTCTAAAGTCTAGCAAAATGCTGCTTATGTTACATTTGCAATTGACAATAAATAATAATACATTCAATATTTAAATTAAATAATTAAAAGATTTATTGAGAAGCCTTCTACCAAAAGAATATTTTTCAAGCATTCTTTCATTTTATTCTCAAGAATAACCACAAATAGTCAATTTCATAAAGCTTATTTGGGAAACAGATTTGAAAAAAAAAATCAAATATCATTTTTAAATCCACTGAGATTCATGTTTAACTTCTCCATACACACATAACTTTTTAACGAAAGTTACCCATTCGTTTTTGACCAAGAATAACTTGAGTAACTCCAATAAATTTATAAATTCTGAAATCAAAAAGTTAAGATTTTGGGATGAAAATAGAGATAAATTGAAAGAAAAATGGTTTTTGTGTGTAAGAAATGAATATGAAAATGTAGATGTCAACTTTTTGGTATTTTTAGAATTTGATTTTGGTTGTTAATGGTAGTTGGTGTATTGTTGGTATTGACAATTAGATGAATAAGTGATGAAGATCATGATGCACAAATAATATAAGCAATTTCAGAAAGAAAAAAAGTAGTCATATTTCTGTTAACAATGAAAAATTTTACAGTGACTATGCCAAATGAATATTAAATATATATATATATATATATATATTTGTATTTGACCATAAATTTTGAATTATATTTGGAAGAAGCCTTTTGTAAAATTACTAGGATGAAAAACTTCTTTGGTTTTCCAAGAAGATCTTGATGCCAGTTAGTTTAATGGTAATTTTAAACGATGCGAAAGATATGATTACATTTCCTCGCATGAATCTTGACCGCAACTGTATACCAACCTTTTATATTGACCAGAAAACACCGAGTAGATCTCTTGAGACAAAAGCCATTATCCGATTTGACTTGACGTGTCAAACGATTCAAAGGTACACTGAAGGAAGCCTCCTCGGCTTCTCCTTCAAAGTTAATTTTTTATTTTTCTGACTCAATGTTTAATATTCAAATCTCCCGAGAAAAATATATTTTCAAAAGTAAAGAGTAAAGACTATTGACCGAAACTAATCCTAAGCTATATATGACTGTGATATATTTCTTTTTTTTTTCTTTTTGGTAAAAGATATATATATATATATATATATACCATAACTGATGTGAAAAAGGAAAATCCCAGTTTTTGTTATTGTCCCCAACATATTTATTGTCCAACAAAAAGAAGTATATAATATAAAAATTTGTTTGGTTGGATGGGTTCTTCAAGTTTTCAAAACCCTATTTTAATAAATTTAAGAATCTGTTTTTTCATATAAGTAATGGAGGTGTTCTACTCAGTTAATGATGAGACACTTTCAAAATACATAATACAGTACAATTTAACATTAAAAGAGATGAAGAAAACATTAAAAGACGTGTGTATACATTTTTTTTTTGAACTGTGACATGTGTATACATTGACACTAACTAAAATCATTAAACCCCCCTATACATAACTAACTAAAATCATTAAACCCCCCCCCCCCATTGAAGATAGCTTATACAAGTTTAAAATGTATTATAAATAATTATATTGGGTATCTATAAATGATAAAAAAATCACATATCAAAAGACCTCATTTGAAATATTTTGGCATATATTTTTCATCATTTTGAGGTATTCATAGTTAATTATTATTATTTTAATATTTGTTTGTGACAAATTTATATTTAAGTACTTACACTTACTTTAATATATATTAAGAATCACATGTTAAAATTAAAATAAAGTGGTCAATTAGGATAATGTTGCGAAGTTGCTTTCGCGGGAAATAAGACAAGTTGGCGGAGCAGTGTAAGAGCACCTCCATCGGTGCATTGTTGGAAAGGTTCTAAGCATTTAACAAAAATCAAAAATAATTAAAATTAAGAGAGAGAATGACCAAAAGTTCTAAACTGAGGCTTTTAAGAAGCGGTCCTAGTAATTAAAGGACATGTGTCAACACAGAAAAGTAAAACGTGATCAATTAATTATTATACTAATTTTTTTTTTCTTTTAGAAACTTTGGTAGTCTCACACCGATGGAGGTGGTCTAACACACTCGGGGGCGTCGGTCAGTTTCAACCATCGGTATTTTTGAACTACTTGATACAATAAAACCTATAAAACAAATTATTATTTTTTTAATCAGAAAAACAAATTAGTTTCGGACCAGTGACACACAC
Source organism: Moricandia arvensis (assembly GCA_905132765.1). Taxonomy (NCBI): domain Eukaryota; kingdom Viridiplantae; phylum Streptophyta; class Magnoliopsida; order Brassicales; family Brassicaceae; genus Moricandia; species Moricandia arvensis. The sequence goes on along the minus strand of CAJHQP010000601.1, from coordinate 101,142 downwards.
ACGCAAGTGCATGCGTTTGGTTGGCTATTGATTTGTCAATTTGATTAATTTCTATTTACTATATATTTTTTAGTTACTATACTTTCAAGTTGTAAAGTAAGAGTTAAATTTGATCACGTAGACGATAGTCAATTCGTTGTAAGGTTGGCTAGCTAGAATATTAATAGTAAATCTTTTGACGGCATCAACCTAATCTAAAATACCGTAGTGTCACCTTTTAAATTCTATAATACTAATCTTTTCTCTTTTTCGTGACACCAAGAGCCATTTTATTTGAACACATGTTTATAAATTATAAAACATAGATATCCCAATCAAAAGGTGCGATTGAATTATTTGTGGTTTCATAATCCTTTCTTGTTTGACGTTAGGATTAAATATTTGCAAATGAGTCAAAATCAGTCAATTATCCAAGTCAGCCTGTTTATAGTTGGCTGAAAACTTTCGACGTTTAAAATTTTAGTTTTGCGGTTGAGGATGGACTACCTGTCGACTTATGGCAGTTCCATAGATTAAAGGACGTAATTATTCCATTCACCGTTAAAACACGGTGTGTTAAATTATGACCGTGTAAATTTTAAATGATAATCGCAAATCGAGTATGTGACACAAGTTTTTTTTACTTATTGTAACCCTGAATTACTGAGATTTAAAAAAAAAAGAATAGACCAAATCTCGTATTTCTTCACTTTTCAAAACTATGACTAAACTAATTTTAATTAATTTTAATAAATGCAAACAGGTCTTTGAATAAAAAAAATAGAAAAGTACAAAAACAAAACCTCATAAAATATACCAAAATATTTTTTTAGAAAATAAATATAATTTTTTACGTGCTAAGAAGTTTATAATTCATATTTTATGTTAATAATGTGTAGACAGTTTTTTTTAATTATCTGTTATATGCTTAATAAATTTCAGAATGCATATTCTGGTATTTATTCTATATTTTACAGAGTTCTAGAATAGTTTTATTAGATTTAGAATAAAAGTATTCTCAATTTCCTATATATGTAAATCAAACGCATATCATATTATTTTTGTTTCCACGAATTTGAGATAATATTTATTCTTTTGCTTAGTTTTTTTAATACTTTTTTGAAACACATTTTTTACTTAGTTTAGTGCGCGAAGCAGATCAGATCTGCCATTTTTGATATCTCCCGCGATGGATTGGCAATATATTTTGTCATAAAAGTTTGACTCCATAATCCGCAGATAAACTTTAGTTTCTCTGATTCTGCCCCGTTTGATATCCAAGTCATGAAATAAGGTCAGTTTGATGTCCAAGTCATAAAATAAGATCATGTCATTGCAATTGTCTAGAGAGTTGGAAAACAAAAAGAAGAGAGTGTTTTCATTCTAGGTCGGATTAAAATTACATGCGACCTAATTATATGTTGTTTAGCAAGGACGACAGAGATGAAAAAAAAGAAAAAGAAATAATCTGAAAGATTTTAAGAACGAGGAATGTAGTCACAAATGTTTATAAACAAAACTTAAAAGACGTTTCTGCACGGAAAGGGTTTCGAAGCCTTTTAGTGCGTGAAAAAGTAGTGTTTACGAGATTTACTTTCCGAATTTCCATGCAGAATTACCGTATTTCTAGGTCTAGCCAGGTTTTAAAATTCTATCGCACCCAACTGTTGAGATTTGATACCAACCACGACTAAATCAGTTAATCCCCTATATATGCTCTCCTGCAATTTGGATAAGCAAGCGATGATAAAAAGATAGAACTGAATCACCCATGCAATGTAAGCTGAATCACCCATCATTAGAATGTATCATGAAGACGATATTATTGGAGTGGGAGTGTCCTAGAATTTCTACGTGTCACGTCCAAATTGCCAACAAATTTGTTAGATTTTTGGGAAATGAAATTCACCTTCATTAACAAATAGAAATTCACGTTAACGAGACCGTAAAATCTGCAGATTTAGCAACTATTTATGAAACGGATCAGACAAAACTACCAGCATATAACTTTCCGGAACAGTCTAGGTTGGACTTGACTCGACCGACATGTTTTATACCTTTAGTTACAATGTGTCATAGCGTCTGTATGCCTATTAATAAGCAACTAAAAGCACCAAAGGTGAGGCCTTTTCTCGAGGAAAATAAAACTAAGCACCAAAGGTGAGGCCTTTTCTCGAGGAAAAAAAAACTAAGCACCAAAAGTGAATTTTATCGAATGTCAGAAGTGAAAATATAATTAGATTTGAGTGTATATATATAACGTGTATATGCATTTTTAACGTCAAGCTTGTATTGTTTTATATATATTATTAGGCTGCACCTGAAATGCTATTTTATGGAATAAAATTATTTGGAATACACCACTCCATATGACTCCATAAATATTTACCAGTTACAATGAAAACTTTTGAAAACAATTCTACATATCCCATTTTTGGAATGACAACAACAAAATAAATCCTTTGTAAAATTTATTCTTTGTATTTATGAGCTTAATCTTCATGAATCAATAGAATGCATGGAATTCATTATTCCATTAATAATTTCAATTTTTGTTCCACTTCATTCATCATTCCAATTTTTTCTATTTTTCAAAGAGCTAGCCATTCCTATTATTCTACAACTGCTTGTTACCAGGATATTTACACATTGTGCATTGCTTCATACGTTAGGGAAAATAATATAAAATTGACGTCATATTAAAAGAACAGATATTGTGGGCCATTTCTACGCAGAAAAATATAATACGTAAAATCGAGTCAAAATGGTGTAAGCATAAAGATATTTCTTTTCCATAAAGTTGCCTACAAAATTGAATTTTAATTTTAGATAATGGATAAGGATTAAGAGACCAGATTTTTGCATAAGAAAAAAAAAACCTTTATGATGCGAGTAAGAAAGTTAAGGTCTTATCCTTCGACGATACTGCTTTCTCGATAACCAGTAAACAACGTGCATGCATGGATAAAAGTTTTTACGTGTGCTTTTTTTCCTTTCACTAATTTAAATTAACTTTTCAATTATACAACTCAAAGTGTTTTTCATTTATGACGCGCATACGTAAAAAGGGCCTTAATCTATGTGTATGTTTTTCTTTTTCCTCCACCTTCTTTTGGTATAAACGACAAGAAAATGAGAAATTTTGATCATTTTTATAAAAAGTATGTAATTTTGGGTGCGACATTAATGGATAAGACACGTAAGACAGTGGAAATTTGTATCGAAGTTCACATTTTATATTTGAAGGAGCTTATATACGGTTGGTGTAGTTGTCGTCTTATCTTATGTCATAATATAAGCTTTGAGACATATATTAACAATTCATAGAATTTCCTTTTATCCAATAAATGATTAAAAATATACTAAGGAATACAACGACGATTCTTATATATGTTCGATTGAAAAATCACAAATGTCAAACCGGTGTAAGGTTTTACAGAAAAATGACCTATTACACGTTTGTTATCATAATTAATGACAAAAAAAAGTATGGAGACGATTCTAAAAGGCATTCTAAAATGACAAATCCAACATGTTGTGTTGCATGCATGTGCGTCATTTTCTTCCTTTATCCTTTTAGATTTGTTTTACAGCTCTAATTTACAATACGGGTTTGTTAATATATAGGTAAGTATTGCAAAAATATAGATTTTAGAAGAGGAAAAGTGTAGATCTTTTTAGAAGATGGTTTGACCATTTGATGACTATTAACAAAATAGAGCACCTAGATTCGAGAATGATATCATTTTACACTGTAATTTCATTAGCTGTATATACATGCTTGTTAATAAGTTTTCGGCCTTCGTGACTGTTTATAGGGTTGTGTTATTGTGTATATGTTTCTTTACTCACTTCTTAGAACCATCTTTCTCTTTATCGTTATCCGAGGGATATTCTAGTATAATTTTGTTAGGAAGGAAAAAAAATAATTGGTTAGACATTTCCATTGCTTTTTCGGCACATGGCTTGACATGTAAAAGGGGAATTGTATGTGTGTGTGGATTCACATTTTTGCATGTGTATATAATATGTGACGATTCGCATCAGAAAAGGAGATCCCCAAAAAGGAAATACTTTTCTTTCCGCCAACAACTTAAAAGAACGACATTTTGCCGACGTTAGTGAAAAAACAAGCAATTAAAGTAAACGTAATATAAATGAAAACTCATTTTGAAACAAATTACAGAACCGACGGTATAGTGCTCAGATGGAGGTCACAGACATACCCAATATATAACACCATTAATATGTTCGTGTCATGCTGTCTGAACTTATTGTTAAGTTTTTTTTTAAATCATTCCAAACGTCTTAGACATGGTAGAAATTGTGGTAAAAGAACGTCTTCTTTTCTAAGTTACATGATATTTAATTGTTTTTTGCTTTGTTTCAGTTTTTTTTCTATAAAAAGTTATGGTAAAAAACATGTCAGCTAGTTAATTATCCTAAAAACAATGTCTTTAGTTTTGTGTATATAATTTTTTGTTATTTATATTATGTCGGTTTGAACGTGGATGGTAACACAACAACAATATTATGGCAAAGTACTAGACTATTAAGTTACTTGGTCGTTTTTATCTGTTATACTATTCTTTTGTCATACTCTATAGTTAGGATACTATATACAGAAATGAGTCAATTAAGCTATTGTTGATTAATTCAATTTACTAAACTCAATTCAGTTATTGTTGATTAAACGTGAAAATTCATAATTACTATTCACTAATATGGTCCCAAAGTTGAATTTGTTACTTAGACCATCTTCATCCATAAGAACCCTATGGGGTTCTTAAATTTTTTTTTTTTTAACTTTTTCTGATTTTTAAAAAAAAAATTAAAAAAAAAAATTAAACCAATCGTGGACCGCCACGTGGCAGTGGGGTCCACGAAACAGTGTAAGAGACGGTTCTAAACTAAGGGTTTTTAGAGACGGGTTCTTAGGAAAAGTAGTAGGACCCACCACCTTTTTGGGTTAAGAACCCCTTAGGAACCCCTTGATGGACATGTTCTTAACCATGATCCATGAATAGCCTGATTGGTTTATTTTATTGTCATCTCCCAACAGAATTCGTTCAAGTTGCGGAAAATCATCGTATCTGTTGGAAATAGGCCCAATTCAAAGCCCATACAAGAAGTCCAGCAAGAGTTGTGTCTTATTTCCTATTCTACAAGAAAACGTAGAATAATTAGTATAAGCTACATGGAAATAGGATAATAAGACATAAGTCATACGATGTTAGGAACTTCTAGTTCGTATAAATAGAGGACGTATCAAGCTTAATGGGTCATCCGAAACACAGGACCAGAGAGAGATATAAGGGAGATCGGGGTAGAGAAGAAACTTTAGCTAAAACACATTCTTCGAGTCATGTCGATTAAGGATAGAGTTTCTGTGATATTTTTTTTTGTTGTATTCTCATTTTGAGCGCTTATAGAGTTTGTGTAAACTCTTTAATTAATAGTGGTAATTGTAGGAGACCATTTCCACAAAAGATGTATCTCTTTGAGGCTGGGAATTCAGTGATCAAATTCTCTATGTCAAAGAACTGATAAATTTAACTATCGATCAGAACCAAAATTATGTGGTTTTTGGTTTGACGGGAAGATTTTCACAATCCAAATCTCACATCGGATATTAAAAAAAATAAAGTCTAATATATATATATATATTCCAATCCCATTTAGTATGAAATCTTTTGGGGAGTAACCGACCTAAAAACAAATCTGTGAGAGAAATGGTCCAAAAAGAACAATATCATACTAAACGAGTGGTTGGACATCTGATGACAGACATTTGGCTCTAGTTGAGCGTCCAGCCCCCTATATCCAGTTTGGCTATAGTAGAGAGTTTGACCCAAGAGGGCATCTGGTTCGTCACAACAATTGGTATCAGAGCCGAAATGATGAAAATCTGCAAAAAGAATATTATCTCAAGTTGGAGAAATCTTCAATTGTGGGAAAAACATCTTCAAAGTGACTTCGCAAAAAGGGTGTCGGAGACTTGTGGTGAAATTCTCTCGCTAACGAGGATATAAAGATTAGGTGGATATTTCTAATGGTGCAATAAGGGTTGGGTGAATAAATACCAATGGTGTAACCTATGTTCGAAAACGTTGGCTAGGCTGCCAGTTTATCGCCAGAAAAGCGTGATTTGGGCTACAGCCGTGGCAGATTGGTGGTACTCAGCCAATAAATCAGAAAAAAAACTCATTGTTTTGAAATATTTTAATTTGAAATCACATATGTGTCTTAGATTTGATACATTTTGATTTAAAAATTATAAGAATACCAAAAAAAATTGAAATCGCAAAAAAAAAATGGATCGTGTTAAAAAGTTGAGAACAAAGTTAATTTGGTCATTTTTAATTTATTCAACTTATTTTCAAATGACAAAATGGGTCTAAAACCTGTTTGAACCTAGGTCCAACAATATGAAACACATGACGATAACTATCATGCTACATGAAAACAACAGTAAATGTTTATATTATTAATATATAAACCCCAAACATATATAAAATTATAAAACTATTTCTCGATTAATGAATTCGGTGCTAGGCTCTATCCGACTGCATGCGTTACACCTAGCAAATTTTTAAATATTGGGTGTAACAAAGATTAGGGGAATAGTCCCGATATTTATTGTAGTACAAGATGTGTGCCAAGTTTTGTTGGAGGTTGGAAGCCAAAGAATTATGCGGTAACTAGTTTGAGAGGAGGTTTATGGATCGATCAGAATACTTGAAGAGAGACAAGAGTAATCCTCAGATATACAATTACACTGCTTAGAACATCTCTTTACTTGTTTTTAAGCCTTTTCAGACTTTTCTTTAAACATTTCTTCTCTGTATATTTGTAACAAAATACACAGTTTGGGAATCATATATATATAACTGTTTTTCCAATCCTCAAAAATGTAAAAAGATAAAGAAAACTTTTGAGATTTCAGATCTTCTATTTCCCTTGTTTTTTTTTGTTCTTGATTGGATTGCCAAGAATGTTCAGTTTCCATCTAAGTTTTCGGGTTGGTTTAGATACATACCGATATAAAAGAATTTTAGAACATTTCTAATTATTAGTCGGTCTTTATTTGAAAATTTAATACCTTTGAAATAAAATTGAATTTCATTAAAATCTTACTTTATTTTTAGAAGAGTAAAATACTGACTAGTAACTATTATAAATCAATCCAAGCCCCTGGAAAAATGAAAGCTCATTTGGAGGTTTCAAGAGTTCTCAACTCACCAGCTGGTCAGAAACACAAACAAGTCATGTGATCATCTGCACAAAGAAAGAAAACAAGCTTCGTCAAAAGCAAAACATAAATAAAATGCAGGTGTACGTAAAAGCAAATGCCAGCCTCATCACCGCCTCCGGCTAATAAATTTGCTCTCCTAGATGATGATGTGACTTGGATTAAAATAGGGTGCTCTACTATATAAGATAATGCGATGTAATCGAAATGTATAAGAGTGAAAATCAATAAGAAAAGTTATCTCTTACATTGGTCTTACCTTTCTTTGAAAAACCAAGTAATAAATATAGTTACATACTTTTTATATATTTTTATCATGGAGGTAAAAAGATAATAGAGTTTAGAAAAAAGATTTTACTCTTAAAATAAAGTTTTGAATAAATACAAGAATGCAATTGGAAATTTTCTTATTACTGAAATTCATGGTCCTGTGAAAAACAAATAAACGTACATAGCATCGAAAAGATTCAGTATGGACCTACTCAGGTCCTGTCTTTCCCATAGTTCTAGCATTTTCCGAGTTTGTTGTTTGATAACCGGAATCTTTGTTAAAGTGGTTTACACTCTATACTACTCACATAAGCGTTAATTGCATAGTCCAGATTTTCAACGAATCCTAAATCAATTTATGATGCGTAGGATATATAACCCAAAGTCATATAAAAACATTTTATATAGTTTGTATTCATTTAACAATTCAAATACGATCATTGTATACGCGATACATTTCTTACAACAGAAATTAAACTAAAAAGCAAATGTAATATGAATTTTTGCTTACCTGAAAAAAATCTAAGCTAAACGTCTTTTTAACTCTAATTTTAAAAATTAAAGTTAATTTTTAGAAGCTGGTTTCAAATCATCGTATGGTTAATTTGTAGGGAAATTGCATCTTATAGCCATCAAAATTATTATAATTCACCACATAACCAAAAGATCTACATTTTATATATATCACATATATTTTATGTATAATTCCCCTTTTGACCTTTTACTTAATCGGTGCAACCTGCAAATGAAAAGAAATAATTAATAACTACGCAAAGTTGAAAAAGTTGCATGTGGTTCTCATTAAGCACACAACTTTTTTAGTGACTTTTTCTACGTAACTTTCCAAGAAGGTGAAAAGTTGAGGCCAAGATGCCACCATAAAATTTCCGTTGCTACCAAGGCGTAGATTTCAGTTACATCACCAGTTAAATTTGGGGAAAGTGGCTTGTTTCATTGAGGGAGAATGCGAACGATAGCTTCCTTGGTGATGTTTTATTGAGAAGAAGACCGTTGTTGAAAGCTTTGTCGGTGACAAAAATGACGAAATGGGAGAGGCGGCATCCTGAGTGAAATGCTTGACGGCACAAAGCGGTGAATATGTGGCTGTGTCATAAAGAAGAGATGATGGTTTGTTGACTTTATATGATGGTGGACCAGTAAATGTGTATCACCATGTTTGCAAAAGAGGAGGAGGTAAAGAAGATGAAGTCGTCAACTATACTATGTATAGAATCCATACTATTTTAAGAGGGTCCATATTATGTATCAGTTACTATGTACTTACTAAATTTTGATTAGAGAAAATGATCCATTTTGTTGCATTCTAAATTATACATAAGATGAATGACATGTGTAGCATAATATTTAAGATCTCACTAACATTGATGCAACAAACATAGAAATCACATACGCATGAAGTGGAATTGACTGACATTACTATTCTATTGACAAAGTCTTGTTCTAATCTACATAGACATATTATGTAATGCGATAGTATACTATTTTATCATGTTCCATTTCATTTGACGGTAACTAAAAAGTACTATATTTTGTTTAGAAATATAGTTTATAATTTCTTAAGTTTTAACTATATATATATATATATATATTTTTGAACCTATAACAACAATACTATGATCTATATTGTATAGTCTAATATTAAATAATATAATTTAATATTTCATATTATTTATTTTTTAGATTTTGATATTTAGGTTTAGGGTTTATATTTGGATTAGGGTTTAGTGACTAGAGTTTAGGGTTTAGTATTTAGGAGGTGATAGGGTATGGTTGAGGTCAGCATTAACCTCTTTCATACAATCATAGACATTTCATAATTTCACTAATATGTACTATGTTATTTATTTTGTTCTATTCTATTTGGGTTTAGTGTTTATATTTAGGTTTAGGGTTTATATTTGGATTAGGGTTTATATTTGGATTAGGGTTTATATTTGGATTAGGGTTTAGTGATTAGAGTTTAAGGTTTAGTATTTAGAAGGTGAGGAAGTTGTGGTTAACATTAACTTTTTTCCATGCAATCATAGAGATTTCATAATTCCACCAATATATATTATATGATTTATTTTATTTCTTTCTATTTTAAGTTTATTGTTTATATTTAGGTTTAGGGTTTACTGATTAAAGTTTAGAGTTTAGTTTTTAGAGGTTAAAATGAGATTGGGATAAAGTTTAGTATCTAGGGATTGGGATTGAGATATGTTTAATATTTAGGGGTTATAGATGGAGTTATGATCCTATACTACTTTGGTGATATGGAATAACACTCGGTATATATGTATTGCTCAACATTAATCTCTTCACGCAATTCACTTTTTCGTTATTCTCTTATTTATTTTTATTAAAATAGAATGAATGTGATTATTAAATGGAATACACAATATTGGAAAGAGTTCTATCTTTAGTCATTGAAAACAATGGTCTCATATGTGGTAAAAATTAAAGTGATGTGGCCTTCTTCTCTTTCTTAAGTTATGAACAAGAAACATAAATTATGGGTCAGATATTCGTGTCGACATCATCGCGTTATCCTTTGTCATCGGTAACTTGTTCCAAGAAGAGGTATAACCGGATGAGTTTGACGTTAAATGTTACTTGCTAAATTACGTCAAAATCAATGTCATTCCCTTAATTACACTTGAGACTTTAGTCATTTGACAAATTCTCCCTAATTTATATCTTCTATCTCTTTCTCAAATGAACAAGGATTTATATCAATAATGTTTTATTTTACTTTAATTTTTGCAATAGACTTTTAAGTAACTTTATCTATTTGAAAGATTCCTTTGTTTGGCAAACTAAACAAGTCATTTACAAACACGTATAGTCATTTAATAATATAAAGTTTATAAACTAGATTACCTCTCAAACTATAAACCTTATTTATTTTCGTGAAGGCACGCTTAAAATGCCATGATATGAATATGATACTCGGTTTTAAACTGTAGGGTTTAAGTCAATGATAGTGGGGTTTAACCAAAATCTTTTGACTTGTAAGATGGAATGTTTTTCCCATGTTGTATTGTTATAAATTACTCGTAAACATGAACATACTTTTATTTTCTTACTAAAAATAGACATAGTCTAGATTGTTTTTTCGTGCATTGGCGAAACTTCTTCCCGTAACCACTTAGTTGATAAGAAAGAAACACGTCTAGATATTCAAACTCTGTAGATGTACCCAGAAAATCTACCAAGTTCATGGCACCTGTTATTTTCATAATTAGGCTTTAAATTTTCCTTGCTTTCATTGAAACCAGAACATAAAGCATATGAGAACGATATGACAAGTCAAACACCATAACAACAACGTGCGGTTCAAATATTAGTTAATATTTTACCAAAAACATAGTTAATATCCTTTATTTGTTAGATGTAAATATAATTTCAGAATTTCTATTATATATTGAATGTATTCAAAGAAAAAATTATAAGGATTTATATATCACACATTAACTGAAAATTGGATTACATATATGCATACAAATTATATACATACAAATATGAAGCATACCTATACCTTCAAACTGTGACTGTGTTTGATAAGGACTAAGAGCATAATTAACCATAAGAAACGCTTTGGGTTTCTTAGGTTTTTATTTTTTTTTATTTTTTTTAAGTGAATCAATCGCGAGTCGACATGTGTAAGTGGGATCTGTGAATAGTGTAAGAAACTCTTAAAAACTGGTTCTTAGAGCATAATTAACCCCAAAACCCCTAGTGGGTTTCTTAACTTTTTCTTTTTCTTTTTTTTTAATTTTTTTTAAATAAACCAATCGTGAGCCGCCACGTGTCAGTGGGGTCCGTGAACAGTGTAAGAAACTCTTACAAACAGGTTCTTATTTAATAGTTTTTGTAACCGACTCTTACATTGTTCATGGGCCCCACGCATTAAGAAACCCTCTAAGGACCTTCTTTTAATCATGGTCTTAGTTTATAGTTTTTGTAACCGATCCTTACACTGTTCATGGGCTCCACGTCTTAAGAAACCCACTTAAGGATCCCATTTAATCATGGTTTAAAGATCCCTACTGTTTTAAAATATCGGAGTATCTGAAATATTATTTTCTAGAAGCATTTGACTTGAATTCCGCCAAAAAGTGTAACCCATCCATTTCCCATAAGTACCAAATAAAAAGAACCTAATATTTATTTATCGATGTTATACGATTTATATATAGGTCAAACAGAGCCATTTTCAGTTTATATTCGTTTAGCAGTTTATTTCGAAGTTACTTGTTTTCGATAGTCTGGATTGAATTATTCGAAATATAATAATCAAAAATTGGATTTTTTATATTTAGGGTCAAATTTAAAGTACATCTGCCAATATATATTAGGATGAATATATATATGTTGATACTTGACGAATCACACGTCGCTTGCAGTAGCGTGAAGGTCTAGTTCATATACAAACAGCTGTTTCAAATTACATTCTCCATTTAAAGTTAGATTTACGAACCCAGTGAGTTTGATAATTAAGGATTAATGAGTTTTATGTATATTTAAAGTTCATATGTACGTCTTTCTCTCTCTTTGGCTTTCTTGTATTCTGAATTTTCTGCCATTAATAAGTAGTAACAAATCAGTTTCTTGACGTGCAATTTTGCTGTCTCGTTTGCGCTTTAATTTGTTCATTCACATCTATTATAGCAAGGTCTTTTTCTGTTGCCGAAATTGATATATATATATATATAAACTATATCATTTTTATCTATTGAATCACAGTTATTGTTTTTAATGTTTAGATTTTGATTTTAAAATAAACTTTATCATTTTGATGTACATATAAAGGTTGTAATTGACCAGAGAATTGTAGTCATTGCCAAAAACCCACGATTTTTACTTTAAAGGTTGTGATATTGCCTGTTCCAGAAAATAGTTGTGTTATTATCGTCAATGTTATCACTTGAGTTCAACCTTGTATACCATAGTGTATTATTGATAAATGAATTTTGTCAACAATTGTAAAAGATTTTTAAAATAATTGTAATATGTTCGGAATACTATATATGTAGGGGAGTTTTCTAAAGTAGCATAATATTGAAAAAAAGTTAAGAGTCTAGTGTAAGATTTTTTAACTTTCAAGTTTGAACATTTTTCCAAGCTAGAAATAATTATTTTAATTGTTTTAAGCAAAACTGAACTTTAAATCATGAACTATGAACTTGTATAGCTTTTTCAGTGCTACTATATGATTTGTAATATTTCTGTTTAAAAATATTTTGATTAAAGTATGCATGTTCATATATATTTTGTTGCACTATGTAATCCTCATCTGAAACATAATGCTACATGACGATGAAGATAATGCAGACATTTTTTTGTCAAAAGATAATGCGGACCTTTATAGACAGAATACTGAAATCGGAAACGTTCTTTACGATAAAGGTGCTCGACCAATAACCTTGTCTTATGTTTTTGGGCCTATGTTTATTTTTTCTGATAAGTGTGGAAACTAAAAAAAAAAATTAGACGCAAAAACTAATTTTATGGATTCTTGCATTCGAATATACAACTAATCCATTTAAATGATATTGTTAAGTGATCAAAGCGAAAGGTACCCAAGACAAAAAATTATAGCTGAAACTTTTTTACCATTAGACCAAGATGACTTGGTTGGACCATGTTAATTAGGAAGGAAAGAAACTTGAGACTAAATTGCATGAAATCAGAAGAAACAGATACACAGAAACAAAATCATGTGAAAACGTGGAAGTAACTTTCACCAAAAAAATTGACATCATATATTTTACAAATTAACACGTACAACAGATTCGATTTAATTTGAATACCTAGTTTTTTTTCAATTTTGATTTTATGAGGTAAAGCGAACATCCGACAAAGATTTTGTATTACCTTTTAGATCTATTTTCTAAGTAAGCCTATAAATTTGAGTCCCCCTCCCCAGGGGCGGACGTATGTAGACGGGTACGGGGTCACGTGCCCCCTACTATTTTTTAATTTTTCTTGAATAAGTTAGATTAATTTGATAAAACTGTTTGTAGTTTAATGAATAAGCATAAAAAGTGCCCCCAATTCTAGATTATTTTTGTTATTTTTTTAGGGTGCCCCCAACTAAAAACATGTCTAGATCCGCCACTGCCCCTCCCCCCTTGTGTATTCAGGTTTTAGAATAACACCAAATGAGTTATGAACAAGTTGTATTTTTGTATATTAAATAAATGTTTAAAATGACTTTATGATATGTTTAAAAGTGTCTTACTGATTTTCTTGTTTTATCCTTAATGGCTTAAACATAACACGTCCTTTTTATGATATTTTCAATCTGTATAATAGTTAATAAAATCAAAATCTCCTTCTGTAAAAACATTAATGCAGATTCAATCAAACTAATGGCCTAAGTTGGTTTCTACAAAGACAAAACAATACATTTCTTTATTGGAGAAAGAGAGATGTAAGATATATTCAGAAATTATCATAATACCGTAATTGTTTTTTTACAGCAATATCTTATTTGATACCAGGAGCACAGTGGATATGAAAATTGTCATTATATATTTTAATTCTTTTAAAGTTAATTATAAATGAATTTTGTTAAAAAAAACTTTGGTTAGTGTTATTTAATAAATAACAAAATTTAACACAAACCAAATGATTTTTCAAAAAAAAATTCCTAAATATGATATCAAAAAATGGATTCGCTTCCTAACACGAAATTTGACTTAATGAAAAGCCTTAATGACTTGCCGATTAAACCATAAATCACTCATAACTGTTCAGACTTTAAATTTTGTTTATATGGTATTTCATGTAATATAAGGCATAGTTCAAATCATTTTATAAAAAGTTGACCAAAAATGTACTATAGAGACTACTATCTATCTCTCTCGGCCATGTTTATCAGCGGTCTCTTATGATGAGGTTCTTAACTTAATTTGACTTTTTTTTTTTTTAAATTTTGTTAAGAGACGACTCTTAAGTCTCTTATTTAAGAGACGTCTCTTAGGTTTTCTTAGTTAAAAATTAAGAAACGTCTCTTACAAAAGTTAAAAACCTCTGCTAAGAGACCCCCAATAAACATGCTCTTACCCAATTCTATATATAGTTTCTCTTTCTTCGTTTGTTATTATATCATCGAACAATCGAACATTCCTTTCTTTTCCTCTCTCTCTCTTCTCTTGCTCTCAGTCTTCGGACCAGAACCACAAGATACAGTCACTGTCTCAAAATTCTAACGAAGATCAAAACCGAAGCCATGGTTTCTCTGCTGACAATGTCGACGAGTGGTGTTAAAACATGGCCTCAAGCCCAAATTGATCCAGGCTTTAGGCCCATCAAGAGACAGCCGAAGATTAATTGCACGGTGCATAACGACGTAACGGAACAACCCCTAAAACGTTCTTCATTTACACCCAGAACCACCGCGACGCCACCGCAACATAATCCGCACCGCCTAAACATCTTCCAGAAAGCGGCGGCGATTGCGATCGACGCGGCTGAGCGCGCGTTGATCTCCCACGAGAAATATACTCCTCTTTCCAAAACCGCTGATCCTAGTGTTCAGATTGCCGGAAATTATTTTCCGGTATCGGAATGTCCCGTCCGACATTTTCTTACCGTGGAAGGAACAATCCCTGAAAGCATTGACGGAGTTTATGTCCGTAACGCCGCGAATCCGATGTTTGAACCAACCGCTGGGCACCATTTATTTGACGGAGACGGAATGGTTCACGCCGTTAAAATAACTAACGGTTCAGCAAGCTACGCATGTCGGTTTACTAAAACCGAGAGATTGATTCAAGAAAAACGATTAGGACGACCGGTTTTCCCGAAAGCCATCGGCGAGCTTCACGGCCACTCAGGAATCGCACGTCTGATGCTTTTTTACGCACGTGGGCTTTGCGGTCTCGTCAACAACCAAAACGGCGTCGGAGTCGCAAACGCCGGTTTGGTTTACTTCAATAACCGGCTATTAGCAATGTCAGAAGACGATTTACCGTATCAATTAAAAATAACTCAAACCGGCGATCTCCAAACCGTTGGTCGTTACGATTTCGACGGTCAGTTAAAATCAACGATGATCGCCCACCCGAAACTCGACCCGGTTACGAAAGAGCTCCATGCACTAAGCTACGACGTCGTGAAGAAGCCGTACTTGAAGTACTTCAGATTCTCACCGGACGGCGTTAAATCACCGGAAGTAGAGATCCCGCTCGAGACTCCGACGATGATTCACGATTTCGCTATAACAGAGAACTTCGTGGTTATTCCGGATCAACAAGTCGTGTTCAAGCTCGGGGAGATGATCGCCGGGAACTCTCCGGTGGTTTTCGACGGCGAAAAGGTTTCGCGATTGGGGATAATGCCGAAAGACGCGACGGAGGCGGCTGAGATAATCTGGGTGGATTCGCCGGAGACGTTCTGTTTCCATCTCTGGAATGTTAAAGCACGTTCTTCATGTGGACGGCATGAACAGTGACGGCGTGGACGGTAATGGCGTGGACAGTGGCCGTAAATGGAGATGAGTTTTGTCAAAGATTGTGAGCTCACCAACCCTTCTTCAACTCTATAAAAGGAGAGCCATGGCATCACCTCAAATTCATCCCAAAATCACAGAGAGTGAAGAAGAAGAAGATCGTAAGAGAGAGAGAGTGAGTGGAAAGAAAAAAAAAAAAAAAAAAAACTTTTTCTTTTCATTTCGGGTATATTTCCTTACGGGTATTTGGGATCGGGTTGAGAGAAAATTATTTAGAGAGTTTGGATATTTTTTCTCCTGTTATAACGAGAGAATTATTTATCAGTTTTCTCCGTTATAATAGAGAGGTTGTAACTCCTATTATTTTCCTCGGAATAAATTCTTCTACCTTGTCCGTGGTTTTTACCCTTTGGGGTTTTCCACGTTAAATCCGGTGTTCCATTTATTGCATTATTTCTCAAATTATTAGCTGCGACCCTGCTCTATCCAGTCCGATTTCTACAACAAGTGGTATCAGAGCATAGGTTCTGGAAGAAGCAATGGCGGCAAAATTTGAGATCGAAAAATTCAACGGCAGCAATTTTGCGCTGTGGAAGTTGAAGATGAAGGCTATTTTGAGGAAAGATAGCTGCTTAGCGGCCATTAGTGAAAGGTCGACTACATACACGGATGATGATAAGTGGAACGAGATGGACGGGAATGCTATTGCAAATCTTCACCTTGCACTTGCAGATGGAGTGTTGTCAAGCATTGAGGAGAAGAAGACTGCAAAGGAGATATGGGATCACCTTGCAAAATTGTACGAGGCCAAGTCGCTGCACAACAAAATTTTCCTTAAGAGGAAGCTTTATACTCTACGGATGGCGGAATCTACTTCAGTGACGGAGCACATCAACACCTTGAATACTTTATTTTCTCAACTGACTTCGTTGAGCTATAAAGTAGAATCACAGGAGCGTGCTGAGCTTCTACTTCAAAGTCTACCAGATTCATATGATCAACTCATCATCAACTTAACAAATAATGTCTCCACCGACAGTCTAGTCTTTGACGATGTTGCAGCTGCGGTTCTGGAAGAAGAAAGTCGGCGCAAAAGTAAGGAAGACAGACGAGAAACTCCACAAGTGGAGGCATTGACGGTGATGAGAGGAAGATCAATGGAGCATGGCTCAAGTGGGAGTCACAAACATGGTAGATCAAAGTCAAGAAGTAAGAAGATTTATAAATGCAACCACTGTGGCAAGAAGGGTCACTTGAAGAAGGATTGTTGGGAATTAAAGAATTCCAACCCTCAAGGAAATGTTGCAAACACTTCAGATAATGGAATAGCCCTGTGTTGTGAAGCAGCAATTTCAAGCGAAAACAGGAGAAGGTTCGCTGATATATGGTTGTTCGACTCAGGAGCTACATATCACATGACCTCTAGAAGAGATTGGTTCCATCAATATGAACCTATCTGTGGAGGATCTGTGTACAGTTGCAATGATCATGAACTTAAGATTGTTGGCACTGGATCCATTCAACTGAAGATGTATGATGGTACAATTCGTATTATTCATGAGGTGCGACACGTGGAAGGCCTGAAAAAGAATTTATTATCTGTGGGCCAACTTGATGATTTTGGTTGCAAAGTTGAAGTCGAGAATGGAACTCTAAAAGTAATTAGAGGAGCAATTGTGCTTATGAAAGGAGAGAAGATAGCTGCGAAGTTATACATGTTAAAAGGAGAAACTCTGTCAGAATCAGAAGCATCTGTTGCTTCAAGTTGTTCCAGTGAGAAGGCTACAACGGTGTGGCATCAGAAACTTGGGCATATGTCGGAACAAAGCATGAAAATTCTTGCAGAGAAGAAGTTACTTCCGGGTCTCACAAAGGTATCATTATCCTTTTGTGAGCATTGTATTACAAGCAAGCAGCATCGGTTGAAGTTTAGCACATCGAGTTCTAGAAGTAAAACTGTTCTAGAATTGGTTCACTCTGATGTGTGGCAAGCACCAGTTACATCACTAGGAGGAGCGAAGTACTTTGTGTCCTTCATCGATGACTACTCTAGGAGATGTTGGGTGTATCCTATCAAGAGTAAGGCGGATGTGTTTTCAGTCTTCAAAGTTTTCAAAGCACATGTGGAACTTGAATCTGAAAAGAAGATCAAGTGTTTGAGGTCAGATAATGGAGGTGAATACACTAGTGATGCATTTATCAAATTTTGTAAAGCAGAGGGCATCAAAAGGCAGTTCACTACATCATACACTCCTCAACAAAATGGAGTGGCAGAGCGGATGAACAGGACTCTGTTAGAAAGAACAAGAGCAATGTTGGGAGCTGCAAGCTTAGAGAAGAAATTCTGGGCAGAAGCAGTCAACACCGCCTGTTATGTGATAAATCGGTCGCCATCAACTGCAATTGAGTTGAAGACACCGATGGAGATGTGGACAGGGAAGCCAGTAGATTATTCAGACCTCCATATATTTGGGAGCCTAGTGTACATGATGTACAATACTCAAGAAACTACAAAACTAGATCCAAAATCTAGAAGGTGCTTGTTCTTGGGATATGCTGATGGAGTGAAGGGGTATCGCCTGTGGGATCCCACTGCCCACAAGGTTATAATCAGCAGGGATGTTATCTTCACAGAAGATAAAAAGATTGAGGAAGAAATTTACATGCTCCAACCAGAAGGTTTTGAAGAAAAAGAAAAAGAGAACTTGGTTTGCAGGTTAAACAAATCTCTGTACGATCTAAAGCAGGCGCCAAGATGTTGGTACAAGAGATTTGATTCCTTCATTATGAGCCTTGGATACAGCAGACTCCATGCAGACCCTTGCGCATATTTCAAGAGGTTTGGTGAAGGAGAGTTCATTACATTGCTGCTGTATGTAGACGACATGTTGATAGCAGGCCCCAACAATGATCGTATCAATGAATTGAAGGCACAGTTGGCTAGGGAGTTTGAGATGAAGGACTTGGGACCAGCAAACAAGATTCTAGGGGTGCAAATTCACCGAGACAGAAATAATAGGAAGATTTGGCTTTCACAGAAGAATTATTTGAAGAAAATCTTGCGAAGGTTCAACATGCAAGATTGTAAGCCAGTTTCTACCCCACTTCCTATTAATTTCAAGTTATCCTCCAGTATGAGTCCTTGCAGTGAAGAAGGAAGGATGGAAATGTCTCGAGTACCGTATGCATCAGCAGTGGGAAGCTTAATGTTCGCAATGATTTGAACACGACCAGACATTGCACAAGCAGTGGGAGTAGTAAGTCGGTACATGGCGAATCCTGGTAAAGAGCACTGGAATGCCGTTAAGAGGATCCTAAGATATATTAAGGGTACCTCGGATGTTGCATTATGTTATGGAGGATCAGACTTTGTTGTCAGAGGCTATGTTGATTCAGATTATGCAGGAGATTTGGATAAGAGCAAATCCACAACGGGATATGTGTTTGCACTTGCTAGCGGATCTGTAAGTTGGGTTTCAAAACTACAATCAATTGTAGCGACATCAACAACTGAAGCAGAATATATAGCAGCTACACAAGCTAGTAAAGAGGCAATGTGGTTGAAGATGGTGATGGAGGAACTCGGGCACAAACAAGAGACAATTTCTCTTTTTTGTGACAGTCAGAGTGCCGTGCATCTTGCAAGGAATCCAGCCTTTCATTCAAAAACCAAGCATATTCGAGTCCAGTATCACTTCGTTCGTGAGAAAGTGGAAGAGGGCACGATAGATATGCAGAAGATTCATACAAAAGAAAACATAGCAGATTTTTTGACGAAAGCAGTCAGTACTGACAAGTTTATTTGGTGTCGATCCTCTTGTGGCCTGATGGAGACGTAAGCAACATGGAATGACAAGGTAGAAAGAATGGTGTGAAGATCCGATTGATCCTCAATCAAATCTTCAAGTGGGAGATTGTTAAAGCACGTTCTTCATGTGGACGACATGAACAGTGACGGCGTGGACGGTAATGGCGTGGACGGTGGCCGTAAATGGAGATGAGTTTTGTCAAAGATTGTGAGCTCACCAACCCTTCTTCAACTCTATAAAAGGAGAGCCATGGCATCACCTCAAATTCATCCCAAAATCACAGAGAGTGAAGAAGAAGAAGATCGTAAGAGAGAGAGAGTGAGTGGAAAGAAAAAAAAAAAAAAAAACTTTTTCTTTTCATTTCGGGTATATTTCCTTACGGGTATTTGGGATCGGGTTGAGAGAAAATTATTTAGAGAGTTTGGATATTTTTTCTCCTGTTATAACGAGAGAATTATTTATCAGTTTTCTCCGTTATAATAGAGAGGTTGTAACTCCTATTATTTTCCTCGGAATAAATTCTTCTACCTTGTCCGTGGTTTTTACCCTTTGGGGTTTTCCACGTTAAATCCGGTGTTCCATTTATTGCATTATTTCTCAAATTATTAGCTGCGACCCTGCTCTATCCAGTCCGATTTCTACAACATGGAACGCGTGGGAGTCGCCGGAGAGTGAGGAAGTGGTGGTGATCGGGTCGTGTATGTCGCCGGCGGATTCTATCTTCAACGACAGAGACGAGAGCTTGAAAAGCGTCTTGACAGAGATCACGATAAATCTCAAGACGCGTGAATCCACGCGCCGGGCGGTTTTGGTTGACGAGGTGAATTTAGAGATTGGTATGGTTAACCGTAACCGGTTAGGTAGGAAAACCCGGTTCGCGTTTCTAGCTATCGCTGACCCTTGGCCAAAAGTCTCCGGTTTCGCTAAGGTTGATCTTCTCACCGGTGAGATTGAAAAGTATTTTTACGGCAGTAAAAAGTACGGTGGCGAACCGTTTTTCTTACCTGGTGGCTCTGTTCACAGTGGAGAGGATGAAGATGAGGGTTATATATTCTGTCACGTTCATGACGAAGAGAAAGAGACGTCGGAACTTCAGGTTATTAACGCCGTTAATTTTAAACTTGCAGCTACGATCAAACTACCGTCTAGAGTACCTTATGGGTTTCATGGCACATTTGTGGATTCAAGAGAACTCATGAATCAATTATAATAATTATTGTAATTTGTAGGTTCTAAAAAATTTTGATTTTTTCTAACTATATACTGTATGACTATATATGGACGTGCATCATATTCGTAGAGACATATTTTCGTAACTTTACAATACAATATATACAACTAAAAGTAACTGACAGAAAAGAAAGATTTTGAAATGTTAAGCACAAAGTGAAAAAAAAAAACAAAAACAATCAGTGATAATGTTAGGGCATCTACATTAGTTGAACCCCTCGTGGGGTTCACATTTTTATTTTTTTATTATTAAATTTTTTCTTTTTTCTTTTTAAAAAAAAAAAAAAAAATGGACCTATCGCGGGCCGCCACGTGTCGTGGGGCCCGCGCTACAGTGTTGATACAGGTTCATGGTGGAGAGCTTTTGGGAGGGAGGTTCATCTTGGGAAGCGTGTGAACCCCCCCCCCATTGAACCCCTTTAAAACTCCTAATGGAGATGTCCTTAAGTATATATTTTGACTGTTGTGTTTCAGAATATATAATCAATTAGTTATCCATTTACATAAGGACCTTTTAAATTATTATTATTATGTAATATAAACTGCTAATATATATAGGTCCTGGCTAGGATCATTTGCGTTCATGCATGCATGGACTCTTTATAGGAACTAGGTGTTTCAATGACTTGATGATGCTCTTTTAAATTGTCCTTCCTTCAAATTAATTGATCAAAATGTCTTTCTTTTTGAAACTCTAGTGAAAATTATCTAACCGCAACGACCAACGATCCTAGCATGAATTTGATATCGGCCGTAATTAGTGAAAATCATTTAACCGTTGAAATATTTGGGGTGGGGTTGCTTCCTTCATTTTTTTTTTTTTTGACAAAAGCAATTTCGTTTTTGTCTTTACTCTTTCCCCATATTCGTTATGATTTGACTCAGCCAAACTCACACGGATTGATTCGAAACATTTAAACAATCAAGCTCACTAACGAAAGGAAAAATAAAAACATAATCACACTCCTTGTGGCTTTTATGCTAACTGGTAACATCTTCCTCAGCCTGCCCGCTCAGCTTATGGGCGCAACGGTGTGATCATCGTGACTCATGACTAATGGGCATACGCACAATGATGAAAGCGCATACGTTAAAACATACAACCAATCATGTTGTATAAGAGCAAAAATGGTAAATAAATCTTGTGGTCTACTTATTATAAACAGAATGTAGAAGAGCCAACAAAAACTGTATATTATCACTGGAATCTTATATCCAATTTTTTTTACTCAATGAAATCCATCCCAAAGTTGGGTGAACAAATACCCCGGCTCTTAGCATTCACTTTGATGACTATTAAAAAGAAAATCCCCTAAAGCTTGGCCGGAGGGCAATGAGTAGTAATGTCCCAATCAGTCTTGATGTGGTTTCTACTGATCTCTCTCAACGAACGGCACCCACTTAGAGCCATAGTAAGCTCAAACTCGTCTCTCAGCATTTGTAGCATCCTACTAACACCGGCTTCTCCGTCCACTGCAAGCGAGAACAAGCTCGGCCTGCCGACCTAAATGGAAAAAAGAAAGTAATGGATATCATGAGAAAACGAACCAAAAAAAAAAAGACATGAGGCTGTGTTTGGTTTCGTTTTACTAATTCAAAATGTTGGGGTGCAATGTGAAAACATAGTAAAAATCAAGGAAGACAACAACGAATGGACTTACAAAGACACCTGCAGCGCCAAGAGCCAATGCCTTAAAGACATCCGTCCCACGGCGAACCCCACCGTCCAGAAAAACAGGAAGCCGACCTTCCACTGCTTTAACCACCTGAGGTTTGAGTTTGCTCTATGGAGTCAAATTATATTTTCCAAGAAAAAAAGTTTTAGTTATAACTAGTAAATCCATGTAGAGGGTAACCTCTTCAAGAGCCATGATAGTTGCAGGGACATAATCTAGCTGGCGAGCTCCATGGTTAGAGACTATAATCCCTGCAGCTCCATATTTAACAGCGAGTCTTGCTGCGAAATTTAGAGAATGATCAGAGGTTTATTGTTCTTAACTTCATGAAATATTAAAGTGAAAAGGTTTGATTCATATTGTTACCATCCTCAGCTGTAAGAACACCCTTGAGAAGAATTGGCAAACTTGTAATAGATTGGAGCCACTTTATATCCTGTAAGAAAGAAAACAAATAACTTGAAGGGGAGACTATTACACAAGCTTTTGTTACAGATTCTGACCTTCCAGCTAAGTGACTGATCAGCTTGGCCAGAAAAATATGAAGCTGGCCCTGAGTTATTGGTCTGAAAATATCAAACAGAAATTAAAGAAAGGTGGCTCTGAGTTATTGAGCATTTTGATCCATTGTGTTTAATCATTGTGTTTAATCACCTTGTATATTCTCACGAGATCCAACCCTTCAAAGTTCTTCAATGTTATCCCTCGAGGAAGGGAGAATCTGCAAGATAATATCAATGATCAAGACAACCGAAAGATTTAAAGTGGAGAAGTTTCACCACCTGTTTTTGATGTTTGATTCTCTGCGTCCAAGCCTAGGGGTATCTACAGTAAGAGCAATCGCTTTGAATCCAGCTTCTTCAGCTCGTTTAACAAGCTGTATAACCACATCTCTGTCCTTATATACCTGAAATCAAGAAAGAATCAATAGACAAAATAAAAATAATTAAAAAGAAACGAACAAAAGGTTATGTGAAAATTACAGAGAGTTGGAAGAAGCGAATCCCTGGTCCGGTGGAAGCAACTTCCTCAATGCTACAAGTAGCCCATGAAGATAAAGTCTAAACAAAACAATAAATACAGAAAATGAATACATAAAAGGAGATATAAAATATGGTGAGAAAGAGATAGAAAATAAATAAAAATCAAAACCATGATTGTTCCAGCAGCAGAAGTAGCTCTCGCAGTAGCAAGCTCGCCTGCAAAGATAATAAACCATTGCACATAGTCATAACAAGTATTCTTTAAGTTAAAAGAAATGAGAGTGCATGCATGCATATGTCAAATTAAATCTAAAAGCCAAGGATCTTATTGTTAACATCATCAGAGAAAGTTAACTCTAAGTTAAATGTTTTCTTCTTCTTTTATATCATCACAAGACATCTCAAGCCCTCTTGTCTATGGGGCATAGGCAAAGGAACCGGCCGCTTAAGGCATCTCGATTTTATACAACAATTTTAGATGTAAATGGCGTACTATTAAAAACTATATATGAAGAATGAAGACATAAATTTGTATTTCAGAATAGGGCATTACAAGTTTTTTTAAAATGGTAGACCGGCATTGCCCCTTGTTCGGATAGAGACTAAAAGGACTTACCATCAGGGTGAGCCATTTTCTGCATTGC
This sequence comes from Moricandia arvensis, assembly GCA_905132765.1. NCBI lineage: Eukaryota > Viridiplantae > Streptophyta > Magnoliopsida > Brassicales > Brassicaceae > Moricandia > Moricandia arvensis. Next base: position 76,838 of record CAJHQP010000601.1, on the reverse strand, counting down.
AGTAGGGGCAATCATGATTGGCATAGAAATGTTAAACCCTAAAACCCTTGTGCTCACATCAATCTCCCTTACATCGATCAGAACCCGAGGCCTAAATCTGTTAAATTCATTTCAAACACTTACTAACAATTAAAATTCCCACAATATAGCTTATAAACCATATTTTAAAAAGAAAAAAAAAAAGAAAGAAACATTTGGATTCTCTTTACAGGATCCTGGAGAAGGCGTTTCGATTCTGCTGAAGAGTCCATTCATCATCTGCACCAGATGCATAGTAATCATAAACCATCTTCGGTAATTTCTCCTTTGCCATCTTCTCGTATTCCATCACGTTTGTTATCTCCATTTTTATTCTTTCACAAGCCAGGGAAAAAACTAAACTCATGTTTAAAGAAAACATCATCAGAATCACTTTCCCTAAACTAAAAAATATAAGACACATTAACGAGGAAGTGAAACTAACAAGTCAACGACAACAGACTAGAGTACAGTAAACGAGAGCTTACCTGATGTTCTTGAGATGGTGGCGAAGAATAGAATACTACCAACTAATTTTGATTGAATATAATATATAGACACACTCGTAATAATAATAATTAAAAAAAACAAACGTCTCTGTGTATGTCTGTGCTTGTCACCGTGATGAGCCCCGCTCCCAAGTAACAACACGTTGGAGTAAATTGTAATGCAAAATCCGGTTAAGCGATTTGATAGTCTCTCAGAAAAGGATAAATTAATCATTTCAGGTACCTAACCGGAAAAAACCGAACCAATTCGATCCTCCTTATCTCCTCTGAGAGTGAGCGAGAGCCATTGTAAGAGAGCTTCTAGAAACGAAGAAGAAGAAGAAGCCATGATGACTGTGGCTCTCGCTTCTTCTAAAGCTTTTTCCTCAATCTTGTATACTTTCACTTCATTCAACCGGTCGAATATTGTGTTAGCTTGCTCCGGTTCGAATCCTGATCAGAAAAGAAGAACCGTGATCTTTGGTTCGACTCTCGTGCTCGCGTCGTCTCTGCTTATTTCCAATCAACAGAAATTTCCAGTTGACTCTGCAATCGCATTGGAACAACTGAAAGAAAAAGAAGATGAGCTTGAGGAAGAAGAAGAGAGAAACGTTAATCTCTTCCAGGTTTGACAATCTTGAAACTCGTTTCTTTTGTTCTTAGAAAATTAAAAAATATTAATCTCAACTTTGATTTTGACAGAAAACATCGTCGTCTGTTGTGTTCATCGAAGACATTGAGCTTCCCAAAACGTCCTCTGATGAATCCAATGTTGAGGAAAATGGAAAGGTCGAAGGGACAGGTTCTGGCTTCGTTTGGGACAAGCTTGGCCACATTGTAAAAACCCTTACCAAAAACCTCATGTCTCTTGTTCTGAATCCCTCGTAAAACTGAAAATCTTGTTTCTTGTAGGTAACAAATTATCATGTGATTGCCAAGTTAGCTACTGATCAGAGTGGATTACAACGTTGTAAGGTCTCCATCTTCGTTAATCCTTTTGCACCACACACGCAAAAAAGCACAAAACCAAGTCAAGTAACTTTATGGTTCTCGTGCAGGTATCTCTAGTTGATGCCGTGGGGACAAGATTTACCAAGGAAGGGAAAATTGTGGGTCTTGATCCAGACAATGATCTTGCTGTTTTGAAGGTATTCTAAGGCAAATGATGTTGAACATATCTTCAGACCATCATACTCATGTATTGCTCTTTAACTAAATGTTATATATTCAGATTGAAACCGAGGGACGTGAACTGAAACCTGTTGCTCTTGGTACCTCTAGTGATCTACGCGTAGGTCAGAGTTGCTTTGCAATTGGGAATCCGTATGGATATGAAAACACTTTGACAATAGGGGTAAGAGTTAGAAGATCATATATATGTTACACTGAAGTATAAACATTTCACTTGGAAGTGATTGTTTGTTGGTTATCATGGGGATGTAGGTAGTGAGTGGGTTGGGAAGAGAGATACCTTCGCCTAACGGTAAGAGTATTCGAGAAGCTATCCAAACAGACGCTGACATTAACTCAGGTAAACTCATAAGCATCACTCAGTTCTCCAGCCCCTTCGTTTTTACCCGTTTTCTCGGTTATGTAATATAGGAAACTCTGGAGGACCATTGCTTGATTCTTATGGACATACCATAGGCGTCAACACTGCCACATTCACCCGCAAAGGTGAGTGTTTCCTTTCACCATATCTAAGGAACATAACCAAAACACTGTTCTTCCGACATGAATCAGATGCTGAAGGGAAAACTGTTTGTGTTGTTGCAGGGACGGGTATGTCTTCGGGTGTGAACTTTGCTATTCCCATTGACACAGTAGTTCGAACAGTACCCTACCTCATTGTGTATGGAACAGCTTACAGAGACAGATTCTGAAGAAAACAAACATCTTTGAAAAGTTTCAGACTTATTCTCTCTCAAATGTAAATACAAAACTCCAAAAGGGCTTCCAATGCATGCATACATTAATCTTCACAAAGTTATGTGAATCATTCATCATACAATACAAGGGCATAATGAAGAGACCAAATCCACAATAAAAAGACTAATAGTATTTATTTAGACACTGATGAAATCTGGAGGCTCTACTCTTTAAGCTGCATCAATGAAAGCTGTTCCTCGATAGCGCAATCAACATGGCAAGAGGTCCTGCAAGAGGAAGGGATAAGGATCATACCAAGACAACGCTGTTCAGTAGGGGAAGGAGAGGATCTTCTAATGCTGCGATACTCAACGGTGTCTTGGAGAATGATGTTTCCTTGTTTGTCAATGCAGTGGAAGCTGCCAAGGAAGAATCTCCCGTCTTTGATTCCGACAAGCATCTGTCGGAACAAGAGCTTCCTCACTCGCGATATCGGATCTAAACCGGACCCTTCAGAGGTCGACGCAACAGCAGAGTTGCTTCCCTCTGCATCAGGTTGTTCCATTCCGACAACAGGATCTTGTTCTTGTATATGCTTTACACATACAAAAGAAAAAAAATCAAAGTTATAAACTTTAAATCTTATAAATGAAAAGAACCGAACTATGAGTCTTTTAGAATAGCTAGCTAATCATGGATGCACAATCGAACCTTTGAATCTTATAGATGCAACAAGGCCCAAAAGATACATAGAACCAAAGAAATAAAACCAAAATCGAACAAGGAACGATATAGCAGAGCGAGAAAAGATGATAGTACTTAGTAGTAATCTTCTGAGCTTCAAAGACGAGGGCTCAACGAACCCTAGGATTGATCTACGGCTCCGATTAGGAATCGGAGCTGAGACAACTAACACGAAATAGAAGGTAATTGAGTTTCTCCATCTCTACTCACTCTCTAGGGAGAGGCGAGAGGGACATGGGCCATGGGTCCATTATTGTTTTAAATTAGAAAGCCATATAAGAAGCCCGGTTTCTTGTTTTTTTCTTAATATTTTTCTGGCTTAAGAAACTTTTTTTTCTTTGTTTTGGGCTCTAAATTTTATTTTGAGACAGGCCTGTGATAAGTCGCCAGGTCATTTGTTCAATCTTTTATTTAAAATAAAATTAATTTTAACTATATTGACAAAACAATAGTTTTTTATAATGTTGAATTAGAAATTATAAATAACTTTACAAAGTAATAAAATAATTAACTTTGAAAATATAAATATTGATTACTTATTTAATATCATAAATAATATTTTTTTAAGTAAAGAAAAAGGAAATTGATAACAATATTTAAATATGTGAATTATTAAACAAAAATAATAGTCGACCAAAACAAAAACAAGTTAGGGTAATTTTCAAAAATACCACTTTCCTTATATTATTTTTATCTTTATTAAAGAGATATTTTCAAAAATACCACTTTTTAAGGGGCAAATTTTTTTAAAATTATTTAGAATCTTAAATTTTAAATTCCTAAACCCTACCCCCACCCTACACCACCCCCTTAATTCTAAACCCTAAGTCTTAGATTAATTAACCAAAGGATTATAGGTGTGTTTTTTCCTCTAAAAACAAGAGTAAAAGTGATTAAGATATTTTTGAAAAATAGTACAAGAAAAGTAGTAATTTTGGCAATTTCCCAACAAATTAAACAAAAATAAGAGTCATTGAAGATAAAATTTAAGATTTTGATATTATGTAGGGGTTTTGTTGGTAATGCAACACTAATTAGGATTTTATAAAAAGGAAATTTTATAAGATGACACTAATTTTTCTTAACATATATATAGGATACAAGAGTTAAAAATGTTTCATTAAAGAAGTTAATAAACTAATCTATATTTAAGGTTTAAATGTTAAAATAATTTAAAATAAATTTTGAAAGAAACAATTTTGAAAAAAAAAATTGAATTCAAAAACGTATAATTCTCAATTTATAAAAAGAATATTTTTTATTTTTTATTTTTAAAAATAATTATTCATATTTATCCACAAAATAAGGGTCAATGGATTTTTACCTTGAAATCTTTATATTATATATTATATATCTTTTAGGCATTTTTTCTTATGTGTTTTTTTAGTAAAAAATACTTATTGTAAAAGCATATCCAATCTCTTACACGTGGCTCTTAGTAAATGGCTTACAGCTTTAAAAATCATTTTGATTTTAACTAAAGAAGTAAATGCTATTAAATAATAGTTTTCTTTTGTTTAGGAACTGAGCTGAAATACCTCACCGTTGAGGTTGTTCTAAGATCTCTTTAAAATTGCCATAATAAAATTCGGAAGCAATTGGACAGATTAAGATTTTAAAATTTTGAAAGAAAAAATGTTTAAAACAAAAAATTAAGAAATAAAAAGAAAACAAAGATTGGGGGCAGAGGCGAACTGATACTAGAATCCAATCTATCCGCCGCCGCCGCAGCCACCTTCCCTTCCGAACGATCTCTCACTCCATAATCGTCTCTGAGAATCTCTGTACGAACATATCTTTATCCTCTTTTAGAACTTTCGTATATGCTTTAATTCATTTGTCGAACATCAAAACTCTTATGCCCTAGCTTCAGATCGAACACATTGTCACTTTGAACAGTCTTGCTTCCTGTTTTCTCAGCAAAAAGATCTCTCCTTTGTCGTCTTAAATGTTTTTCCAGGTACACACTCACAATGGGTGACCGAAAGAAACGAAAATCCAATCCCAACAGCGACAACAAGAATCATCAAAGGAGGCGACTTTCGGATGGTAACGCTGAAACCACCAACAAAGACGACCACCTCGTAATCTACAGAATCCTCTGCCCTGTTGGAATCATCGGTGGTGTTATAGGCAAGAGTGGTAAAGTCATAAACGCCATTAGAGACAGCACCAAAGCCAAGATCAAAGTCTTTGATCAGTTACCTGGTTGCACTCAAAGAGTCATTACAATCTACTGCTCTGTTAAAGAGAAAGTTTATGTAAGAGAGACTGAAACTGAGCCTCTGTGTTGTGCTCAAGATGCTCTTCTTAAGGTTCATGACACGATTGTGAGCTGTGTGGATAGTGCTGGAGAGAAGAATGGTGGAGTTGATAAGGAGTGTCGTCTTTTAGTTCCCATTAGTCAAGCTTCTAGTGTGATTGGTAAATCTGGTGTGAATATTAAGAGCATAAGAAGTAGAAGTGGAGCTAGTGTTGATGTTGATTCTAAAGATGTCTCGGATCCTTCACATGCTTGTGCTATGGAGTTTGACAATATTGTTCTGGTTAGTGTCTGAACACTAATTTTGCTCAATGTTCAAGAAATCCTTAGGCGCTTTATAGAAAATTTTGTTTAGGCGGTCGTCTAGACCGACTGTTTTGTAGAAAAATCATTCCGTTTATACCTGATTTGCCGCCTATACCGATTTCTTTTGCTAGTTTGTTTTAATGATGTTTTCGTGTGCTTCGATCAAGTAGATATCTGGTGAGCCTGAATCTGTGAAGAAGGCGCTTTTCGCTGTTTCTGCTACCATGTACAGGACCAATCCTCGAGAACAGATTCCTCTTGATTCAACAACGGTCCAGGAAACTCCAGCTAGTGTTGTGATTCCATCGGATCTTTCTAGTCATGTCTACTCTCAAACAGGATTATACACAAATCATGATCAAATTCTTCATCACAGGGCAGGCGTTCCATCATTTGTCAATGCATCTGACCTTCAAGGTTATGCAGAAACCCCTGCCAATTTGATGCATGTTACTAGTCCTGTGTCTCATGGTTTTGGCGGGTCTTCTGGATCAAAAGAGCTGGTTTTAAAGGTGCTATGCCCTTTGTCTAATATTGGCCGTGTCATTGGGAAAGAAGGTTCAACCATTAACGGAATGAGAGAAGCAAGCGGTTCTCGTATTGAGGTTAATAAAGCAAAGCATGGTGATGATGAGTGTGTTATCCTTATCACCGCTACAGAGGTTTGATACCACTTCTATCATCAGTGTTGTTGATATATAGTTTTGTGTTATAAATGTATACTCATTTCCTCTTGTGTGTTTTCTTCAGTCTCCTGATGATATGAAGTCTATGGCTGTTGAAGCTATTCTTCTTCTACAAGAGAAGATCAATGATGATGAGGAGGAGACAGTTAAGATGCAACTTCTTGTTCCTTCCAAGGCCACTGGATGCATTATAGGGAAAAGCGGCTCTGTCATAACCCAAATCAGGAAAAGAACCAACGCCAGTATCCGTATCACAAAAGGGAATAACGATGATCTTGTTGAGGTTATTATGATCCTTACCAAAGTTTAAATATTTTCTCCTTCTGTTGCTTTATATTCAACTTCGAAATCTATTTCTTAATAACCATTAGGTATCTGGTGAAGTCAGCAGTGTGAGAAATGCTCTCATTCAGATTGTTGTAAGACTTCGAGAAGATATTTTAGGAGATAGAGGCAGTGTCTCTGCTAGGAATCCTCCTGCAAGATCTGATCATTCCGGTTTTACACTTCCTCCTTTTGTATCTTCTGTTCCAGAATATGCCTCTGTAAATCCTGATCAGAGGCGAGAGACATGGGAAAGCAGCTTGGGAATGGTTTCTACAGACAGACTCTATGGTTATCAAAGTTTCCCGGTAAGGTCGCATGTTAAATTCTTCTGATTCTCTTGGAGACAGATGTCATAATCATGTCTTAGTTTTATAATAAACAGGCAGGAGATCATGGTTTGGGATCAATAGGTCCATACTCATATGGAGGGTAAGTTATGCAAACTATAACAAAGAACTTGTCTTCTTCTTGATCACCTTTTCAAATGATTTAACTTTCTTGAATTATAGATTGTATCAATCTTCTGCCTTGGAGATTCTTGTCCCGGGCAATGCAGTGAGTAAAGTTATCGGCAAAGATGGAGGCAATTTGGAGAACATAAGAAGGGTTTGTTTTCTCTAATCTTTTTTTATCATTGGTTTGGTTTGTTCCATTTGTTAAAATAATCTCTCTGTACTTCAGATATCAGGAGCGATGGTAGAAGTTTCGGATTCCAAAACTTCACACGGTGATCGCATTGCTCTCATATCAGGCACACCTGAACAGATGCGTAGTGCAGAGAACTTGTTCCAAGCTTTTATTTTGTCCACTTGAAATGAAACTTGTCTCTGTCTCTAGCTTTTTGGTGAGTTCTTTCTTTCTCACCTCGGTTTACTGTAACTGTAGAAGTTGTTTTAGAACAACAAACCGGAATAAAATTATATTCCGGTTTAGCGATCATGTGTTTGGTACGAGTAACGAGCCGTGTACCGTAGCCTTGCCTGATTGAAATTCTTGGGAATTGCATGCAGAAGACCCTTTATCGTTTTATTTTAATTATTTATTTCCCCTACATTTATTTTCACAACCCGGTACGGTACCTTTGAAAAACTACTTGAAAAATGAGAAACTACTTAAAATGCATATATGCAAAGTACGTAAGCTCGGGAACGAGCCTTGTTGTATGAATATAATATACGTAAATAAAAATACTACGTATAATCATGTGTATTTTGTGATATTACGTATGTGTTTGTGTTCTGCACATGTACATACGGGATGATTAACAAACACTGTCATATGATTGGTTGGGTATTTCATTTATATAAACATACTTGTACGATCGTCACCAAAAAAAAGATAATTCTAATAGATTAATGAACTGGAAATCGTGTTACAAATATATTTAGCTGGATGTGAATTAATTATTTTCTTGAATTATGATGCAAGATTATTAATTAAGACGGAAGAATCTTAGATGTTTCATGATTTTTCTATACATGTATTTTCGAGTTATCTAACATACGTTGCTGCTTTTGCATTAAATAGTCACATGTTTCTCTGTTGCCTTCCATTATTTTGCATCATATTCTATATTTTATTATAACTTTCTCTATATAATTCTCCCAAAGATTATACTTTTTAAAAAGCTTTCATTTATGCACCTTTTAGAAAATCAATCGTTCTCTTATGGACATAACTGAAGTCAATTTTGAAGGAGTGCAGAATACCAAAAAAAAAAGTTACAATGTAAATTATGTGATGTAATGTTCAGAAAAAAAAATTATATAATGTATGTACTTTGCTGAACCTGTACGGACGGACAACGCTGCATTTTTACGTTGATGATCAAAGTGAAAACGGCGGGGCGTGCATAGTAAGAATGGACACATGACACGAGGTGCATGTGACACCAATATCTGCGGCTTTTGTTACTTCCCTGCTAAGTATTGATTCAGATCTACATCAATGCTCTCTGTACGGTGCTATTACAGATTCCACACATGACTCGTCTAAATGCATTTTACATATCTTACTTTCCCTTTTCTTTATTTGCTTCCCATTTATATTATCTCAAATCATGGTATTAATTATATTATAGTAACTAACTTGTTTTTGCCAAAATATATTACAAACACTTTGATAGTTGATAAAAAAACACACTTTGATATTCCATGAATATGGGAAGAACTTTCAATTATAAATGTTAGTTTGAAATACTAAATCTTTTTTTTTTACTGAAACCTATCTATTAATCAAAAGTATTCACTAAAACAGTTTTTTTCCATTATTATCTTTAAAACTGAATTATGGAACTTAGAGAAAAGTAAATGAAGAATTGGCCTACGATTAGACTAGAGAGCACTAGGCAAATCCAATTCATTCTCACCAAATGACCTAACCACTTATCATGTGGTACAGCTAAGTCGGAAATCTTTAATTGTCTATAATGATAATGCAACTCCATATCATGTTATGAATAATCTTGTATAAAATAACTATATAACTGTATCTTCTCATCGTCTATTCATATTTGATTATTGAACACCCACGAAGCATTACAATTATTTGGGTTATTCAGTAGAGAATAAATAATTACACAATATTAAAACTAAGAATATCATCAAGAATGGGAGTATGATGGCTGTATTAATGCAACCGTTTGTTGTGATACTATTAAAATTCAAATCTGTATAATGCATATTATTTGGTTTCTAGATCTTTTGTAGGCTCAGCTAGACTCTGCATGGTAAAAATGGCAACCGTGTGTTTGGATTAACATTTGGAGCTTTCACATAATTTAATCATCATTCTAATGTCTTAGATTGATTGATCACAGTTTAAAACATAATTATCTGAATTACTGTTTGCCTATATATCATTATATGAATTCATATTCAAAAATATACAACTGTAGAAGATAATATTTTTTGTATTATTACATTCATATCAATTGAAAAAACGTAAATTAATTAGCAACATTTATTTTACATTGACTATATTACTGAAAATAAATTTTATAAAAGTGTATTTATGATTATATGAAACTAGATGTCAATTTTCCAGACTTGTATTGGTTGTAAAAAATTTCATTTAATCTTCGTTTTATATAATTTCTTGTTCAAGATTTTTTTTAGAGATTGATATTTAAATATAACTTTTTGAAAATTTAAAACTTTTAAAATATGTAGACAATTTTTTAAAATATCCAAAATTATAATAAAAAAACTGAAATTACCCAAACACATATTTGAAGTTAAATTTATGCAATTTATTAAATATATGAACTTTCTTATTTTTCATCTCAAACATCCAAAAACAACGTACCTAATTCGAATTTTGTCACTACCCTTCTTATTTGTTTTTTGACTATAATTAAAATCTCTCAATCACGCTAAATTAATGAAACCCCCTACCTCTCTAACCTCTTCACGCGTGTATGCACGCGCTATTGCCATTGTTAAATATTCAGACAAGAGACAAAAGAAAAAGAAACTCGTGGATCTAATTAAAACTCCTTCCACTTATATCCTCTCTCTAAAGATTCCTTTCCTCCTCCTCCTCTTCATGCGTTATCTCCTCTGATTGATTCTCAATGGCTGTGATTCACCGCTCAGATCCTCTCTCTCGGATCCACCCGGAACCGCTCCAACAACCCGACCTCTTCGACTACCTCCCCGACTCCATCCTCCTCCTCGTCTTCAACCGCATCGGCGACGTCAAAGCCCTCGGCCGATGCGGCGTCGTTTCCAAGAGATTCCACTCCCTCGTCCCTCAGGTCGAAAACGTCGTCGTTCGCGTCGACTGCGTCATCTCCGACGACGACGATTCCTCCTCCCTCTCCTCCGACAAGCCTCGCTCCTCCTCCTCCGCCGTCTCCGCCATCTTCCGCCTCATCTTCAAGCCCTTACACGCTCTGACACAGCTCCTCTCCACCAAACGCTCATCATCTTCACCTTCACCTTCCTCCTCGTCGTCGTTGTCTATCACCGGAGGAGGAGAAGGCGGAGAGATCGAGCAAAATGGCGTGACTCACCATTCCCCGACGCAGGTTCTCAAGAACTTCAACGAGATTCGTCTCCTCCGCATCGAGCTTCCCGCCGGGGAGTTAGGTATAGACGACGGCGTTTTGCTGAAATGGCGAGCGGAGTTCGGTTCGACCCTCGAGAATTGCGTCATCCTCGGCGCTTCCTCCGTCTCCACGGACCCTTCTTCCTCCGACGACAACAACGCGGCGGCGGCGGTGGTGGAAGACAACGGGAGTATACCGGAGTCGTTCTACACAAACGGAGGGCTTAAGCTTCGTGTCGTGTGGACAATCAGCTCCTTGATCGCTGCCTCCGCGAGACACTACTTGTTGCAACCAATCATCGCCGAGCACAAGACGCTTGATAGTTTGGTGTTGACGGATACTGATGGGCAAGGAGTGCTTTGTATGAACAGAGATCAGTTAGAGGAGTTGAGGGTGAAACCTTTGTCTGCTTCTTCGGCTTCTAAGAGGACACTTGTGCCGGCTTTGAACATGAGGCTTTGGTATGCTCCTAGTTTGGAGTTGCCTGATGGGACTGTGTTAAAGGGTGCGACTTTGGTGGCGATTAGACCTAGTGAGTCTAAGAAAGAGGTGTGTGATGTCTCTTGGGTTTCTTCTGCTTTTGATGGGGTTCATGGGGTGGCTGCTAAGATGCTGGTTAAGAGGAGGACTTACTGTCTTGAAATGAACTCTTTCTAAGCTCTGCAAGATTTGGAGTCTGGTCTTGAGGTATGATAAAAAAAAGTCTTTGTTTATGCAATGAGTTTTGAGTAATCAATTGTTTTGGATTGGTTTTAGAGGAATCAGAACGCAGCTTATCATCAAGACATCTATCAGATTATGTGGATGTTTTGTAGTTGATTATTAGTTTCAAACTTGTATGTTTTGTACAAGTTTCATTGTTGGTTTTCCAAGAAGACATAGCTTGACTCTTAGTCCTTCCTTGTTTGATAGGTGAATCCTGGAGGCTAACCAGGTTTTGGATTGGAAAGACTACAATGCTTATGATCAGTTTTGGCATCCTCGGATTCACTGTTCAGATTAATGACTAAGTGTGTCCTTGGTGAAGAAGATCTCTCTGATCTCCTCAGCTTCTAGTTCTAGTTCCGGCTGCTCAGGACACCAGAAACCGCATCAGCTGGCTGTTTATTTTTATTTTTTCAGCTCGCATAGCAATCGTGCAAGAGCAAGTTTCTATCTTATAAAATCTTCCTCTCTGCATCTTTCTTTCTTTCATTATTATGTTAATATTATTTGTAGGTATGTGATACAGTTTGATTCTCCCTTTGTCTTTTATATATTTCTCCCAAGTTGTTAAATAAAATAAAATTGAGAGCAATCGCATGAATTTCATACTTTTTCATCAAACACCACTGCTATAACATAAAATTGTAAATTATTAAAAAAGAGACCACTATTGAGACTGTTAAATCTATCCAGAATAGGCTTATAGACTTTATGCTATTTACATATAAAAAAATTAAAATTTTGCTCTTTTACTTAATTGATTGATTTAAAACACCAAAAGAAATGCAACTTGGTCTAAAACAGACTACGCTTGTTAAAATATGTATCGTCATGTGTCAGTGTCAATGTGTGCGTTGTGCACCTAAAAAAGGTAATGTTTCATTATAACTTATATAGCAAGGTGTGCCTAAATGCTTGAAACAAATACCATTATATTGAAATGTTATATTCTATCCTGCTGCTTCACAATATTGGTTGGTTACATATGCATATCATATAAAATATGAAGTATATATGAATGTTTGGTCTGCTTGAAAGATATGGATATTGGATACCTCAACAAGAAAAGAGCCCACTTGTTTACTTTGGGGCAGGCAACAGTTTGTGAGTGGGATCAAATTATTGTCCATTTAGTAATACTAATAATGTAGCAGTGTATGTCACAATCGTCTTTCTTTACTTTAAATAATTCGTAATATAATCTGATGAAACCGATATTATCAAGTTCATTCAAATGACATAATTTACATTAAGAAACATTTATATTATTCTTCCATTTTCTATTGGATTTTAATCTTTCTAGTTAAGAAAAGAAAAACAACTTTTATTTTGAGTTGGGACGTATTCGAGATCGAGTTTCATTTACTAATTTTAAGTATACAACTAACGTGACGCATCGGGTTAAGAACGCATCTCTAACCAAACCTCATCTTGTCGTTTTTTTCACTTTATGGTGACATTTTGTTGTCTAAAGCATAGCTTAAGCTTAAGGTTAGGCAACACGTTGCTTAACTCTGAAACATGAATCGTTCATCTAATTTATTTGCTTTAACTTTAATAAACACTAGCATCAGCTAAATTGTAACAAAAGAAAGATAGTAAACACTACCTTTCTCCCTTGACCAGTTTTTTTTTCTTATCATTCACGAATAGATTCGATTTGGTGTAATGAATATAAAGCTATGTCAAAAGAGACTTTTAGTTTAGAAACAACAAAATTAGTGGACTTCTCATTGTGCTCTAGAAACAAAAAAAAAAACGAAAATAGACACAATTATAGGTGCTTAAAGGCTTGTAGAGAAAAAAGAAGAAGAAGAAGATAGAGAGGATTAAAGGCTCCCCGAACATTAAGGCTTTTTCTCCCAAAAGAAGTAAAGTATTAAACAATATATTATACACTTTTGGAAATTGACCTCTCCACTCAAAGAAATCTAAATTATTCGAAAATTAAATTATCCTCCATACTATTAAATGAAAAGTACATTTGACAGGTGTCGCTCACAGAGCCCTTCTCAACCGAAATAACGCGATTCTATTGGTTGATTTATTGAAAATACAATTTTGATTTATTTTTCTAATCGACATAACAAAAAAAGGGAAGCCCTATAAATACTAACCTTATTTTGTTTAATGCATTAAATACTTACTAAAAAAATATGACAGATTTAAGGAGTAGAAAAGTAATTAATATTACTTGCGGAAGAAAATTTTTATGTTTAATGCATTGAATGATTACTTAATAAAATAAGAAAGATTGAAGAGTAGGAAAGTGTGATTAATATTACTTGCGCAAGAATATTAATTAATACACGTATTTATTACTATCCTTTACTAACAATACGGTAAATCATATTGATTACTTGCGCAAGAATATTAATTAATACGGTCAATCATATTGATTACTTGCGCAAGAATATTAGTTAATATGGTAAATCATATTGATTACTTGCGGAAATTAGAATCATATCATATGAATTAAATTTTCTTCCAAACAAAATTAACTATCTTTACATAAACGGTTCCGTAATTTATTTTATGAATATTTCCTTAGGGAATATCACAAACCTATATGATTCACTTCAACCCTATAAGGTTAATAACATGCACTCATAATTATAAAGAAAATAGAAAACAAAAAGAGAAAGTACAATATATGAATTGTGAGATATATAGTATCTATGTCAAATTCGTAAATAATAAGTTTGAATTTTTTTATCATATTAAAGATTAGATCAACTTAAATATTTATAATTTTATCATAATCTTTATTTTTACTTATTTAACTAAATTGAAATAATATTATTAATTCAAATTGATGATTCTTTGTTTAAATTGAAATAATATTATTAATTCTATCAAACTGTATTTCGAATATTTATATGTTTAATGCATTGAATACTTACTAAAAAATAATACCGATTGAAGGAGTAGGAAAATAATTAATATTACTTGCTCAAGAATATTTATATGTTCAATGCATTGAATACTTACTAAATAAATAAGACAGATTGAAGGAGTATGAAAGTAATTAATATTATTTGCCGCAAGAATATTAATTAATACACGTATTTACTATTATCTCTTACTAAAAATACGATAAACCATATTGATTACTTGCGCAAGAATATTAATTAATACGGTAAATCATATTGATTACTTGCGGAAATTAGAATCATATCATATGCATTTAATTTTCTTCCAAAAAAAATTAACTATCTTTACTTAAACAGTTCCATAATTTATTTTATGAATATTTCCTTGGCGTCGTTACAAACCTATATGATTCACTTCATATATATAGATGTCAATGTCGAAGGAATAAATCATATCATGATTTTTAGGGTTTCTCGCCGTAGTTAGTCTTTTTGTTGTAAGTATGTCCGCATTTAACTTGCTTAGATTTTAATAAATGTGATTCTTTTTTGTTGTAAGTATGTCCGCACAGGGTGGCGATGGAGGAGATTATTGGGACGACGGTAACTCTTTCAACTGTATTGAAAAGATATACATTGGACTAACCGAAAATGCTATAGGGTTTGTCAAGTTTACGTATGCCCAAAATGGTCGTGTAGTCTTCGGTGATGACCATGGGAGCAAGACCCTATCTGATGTCCAAGAGGTCACTGATTCACTTCTTAATAATTTACAGCTATAGATAAGATATAATTAACTAATTATTATCCTTCTCTTTTTTTCAGTTCACGCTAAGTGATCCTGTAGAATATCTCATATCAGTGGAGGGTGACTACGATGATAAATCCGGAGTTATAACCATGCTTAGGTTCACTAGCAACAAAAACTACTCTAATGTTTTTGGATTCAGTACAATACCAAACTTCATACTCCACAAAGATGGACATAAGATCGTTGGGTTTCATGGAAAATCCAGCAACATGCTTCATCAAATTGGGGTCCATGTTCTTCCCATTCCATAACAAGAGTGCTCATTGATTTGTCATAAACGTTTGGTTTTGAAAATAATAATTAGTCTAAAATTAAAATAAGAGGAAACTTCCAATCACAGATGTCTTCATTGTTTCGGTCGATCTAAAAATATTTTATTGGTAAAATTTTATGAAAAAATATGTCAATGATTTAGTATTAATACTTTAATATGATTAATTTATATAACTAATATTTCTGTAACAGGTTTGAATTATTCATAAAGAGACAAACAGCTTCAAAATTTCTAATAATTTTTAAAATGAGAACACCTTTTCATACTCTTCCTATTTAATTTATTTGTTTTAATAATGATATCCCTCTATCTATTAAAGAAGAATCCCTCCTAGGATTTTGCCTTCACTTTTTGAAGTTATTTACATTGTATGCCACTGCCTTTTCAGATTTTTTTAATATTTTTGCCAACTATATTTTCGGCCAATCAGAATTCAAAGCAATTCTGATTTTATGATTATTAGTTTTCCATTTAACCATATGAATTTAAAGAAATTGTAAGGAAAAAAACATAGTTAATACGATTATCTAAAATATGGTAACTGAATTTGTCTAATTTAAGGAATAGTAACTATATGATATTTTAGAAATTATCGTGAGATACGATTCTAAGGAGTATGCCGCAAGTTTACGAAAACCCTATGTCTCAACGTGTTTCCTTATTCTTATTATAATAAGCTCCATTTTTTCCTAAACAAACCACTACCATAAAACAATCTATGGCTTCTAATACACAAATCACAAAATCTGTGGCTTGTGTTATAAATTAGTACGATGATTAAGGATTTGAAACCTTTGAAACAACACACTTCGTTATCCGGCGAACCCATGGAAATCAGCTGATGAAAATGAGAACTATATGAATATTTTTCACAAAATAAAATTTAGCTCAAATAAAAAATTAATACAGTAGAATTATATAAACAAAATTTTATTTTAAATTATATCATGATTGATTTATAACTTTTTAAAAATGTACAATAATATTTTTAAGCATAAAAAATCAATAAAACTATATATGTATTACATAATAAAATATTTAAACATATATTCTTATAACTAAAATTTATTTATCATTTTAAAATGACATTTTTAAAACAGAAAAATCTTGCACTTTTAAACATGTTTTTCTATTTAAACTTATGTTCCAGTATCTTACACGTTTTTGTCACTAAAGAAAATGATTTACATATGTTTTTAGGTGAAGAGAAGGTTTACCTTAGCTTTGACAATATTATTCTATCTAATGTTGACGTAGAAGAAAATGTAGTATATCCTGGAGAGTTTTTGAACAATGTTAAAGTGGTTGGACTGCCTAGACATAATTTGAAACTCAAGGTTGTTGCTCCTATTATGTGTCTCCGTAACGTGGATCTTGCAGATGGTCTATGCAATGGTACTAGGCTAATTGTTACTCAGTTACTACCCCATGTGCTAGAAGCTAGAATTAAAACCGGAAACAATATTACTAGAGACAAGGTCTGGATTCCTAGAATGTTTGTCACACCACCTGACACAAAGTTTCCTTTCAGAATGCGTCGAAGACAGTTTCCCATTACTTTGGCTTTCTCGATGACCATCAACAAAAGTCAAGGTCAAACACTAGAAAGCGTTGGTTTATTTCTGCCTAGGCCAGAGTTCTCTCATTGTCAGCTCTACGTCGCACTTTCAAGAGTTAAATCGAGATCGGGAATAAAAATCCTAATAACTGGTAAAGAAAGGAAGCCGGAGACGAAAACTTTGAATGTTGTCTACAAACAAGTTTTTCAGAATATTTCGTAGCCAAGGGTACTTAATTGTACCTTTACTTTTTTCCAATAAATTAAGGAAAATATAGAAACTGTTACAATTATTTATCTTTTCGATTTCTCAGATGGATAGTGATGAGTAATAAAATTACATCTTAAACACACATATTAGGATTTTTAATAATGTTGCAATTATACATACACACAATATGTTGCACTCTGATACTGAAGATACTTTGTTCCATCACGTCCATGTAAAATATAGAGTAACAACATTTGAATGTGTCGTTGCTTTACCCCAAACACAGTGGTTTATGATATAAAATCTGTGTCTGCCAAAACCCAACCACTATTAAGCTCATAACTGAATCAGTTCATGTCCGCACAGGGTGCGGACCGGCCACCTAGTACTAATTTAAAGCAATGGTTTATCAGTTGGAATATCGGAGTAAAAATTATCGGCTAGGCTAGTAACGAATCTGTACATCTTAATCCTATTTAAATTTTTCAACGTTTGTATAAACTTTAAATTAGTAACTATGGTTTGTAATTTAATACACAAATCTTTTAAACCTTTTTAGCGAACTTGATATTTGGCATTCATAATTGTCTTACATCTTTATGGAGCAGTGCAATAACTACATTTACTACAACCATTCCCACTAAACTTCCTATCTACTAATTGAAAAGTCACTTTAGTGACTTTGCGTACGTGTCAATCACTAGTTAAGTCTTGAGAAAATTATTATAATTTGATTGGTCGATAATTTTTAATTTTAATTATTTAATTAGATCTAAAGTAAAAAATAAGTTTATAAACCATTAATATCACTTACCAAATAATCTAAATGATATTACAAACAATAATTTATGGTAACTAATTGTCAAAATTATAGAAAGAATAATAATGTTAGATTAATTCTTCCTTATATTTATAAACTATCGAAAATAATGAATAGTATTTTTTAATAAAACTTAATATAAATAATTTCATACTGTGTTTAACAAATAGTTTTCGAATTCTTAGATAGAGAATTATATTCATATATAAAGTATTATAATAACTATTAATGTCTTATAATGTTCATAAATTTTTTATTTATTATGATTTACAAAATATTTATATTTATCAAGTTTTTGTTTTTTTTAATAAAAAGTTTATTTATTATGACTTCCAAATTCATTTTTCATAATTTTTAAATTGTGTATAGAAAAACACATATAAGAAAAAAACAAAATTATATATTACAGAAAATTTTACTTAAATGATTTTTGCTTATGTGTCGATTATTGGTGAAGTTTTAAAAATTATTATAATTTGCTTAGTCGATGATTTTTGGTTTAATTTTATTTTAATTACATCTAAAATAAAAATAAAAAATAGAAATAACTAATATGAGTTGCCAAATAAGCAAAATGATATTAAAAATAATGATGTATTGTAACTAATTGTTAGATTTATAGAAATAATAATAGTTGCTTAAAAAGAAAAAGTAGTAATGTTTAATTAATTATTTTTATAGTTATAAAGTACATAATATAATGAACAAAATTATTTATATATAAATCAATGTAATAATTTTATATTCTACATACAGAATTATATTCTTTTATTAGTATATGTTAAATATTAATGTCTTATAAAATCCATATATTATTTATAAATAATATATATAGTTTTTAAAAACAGTTTTATTTATCAGAATTTTAAAAATATATATATTTTAATCACACATATATATTTTTAAGTGTACATATATATTAATTACACATTTATATAAATATGTAATTATCACCTTACTCTTGATTCTTTTTAATTAAAAACAAAACAGTTGATATAGCAAATTTCTTTTTTGCTCCAAATTTTCTATTTTTCTCCTATAAATGATTTATATGCTCTTATATTATTATGTAGTTTATACTTTACATAAACACTTATTTTCTTATATTAGTATATTTTAAATATTAATGTCTTATAAAGTTTATATATTCTTTATATAAGTTTTGAAGAATTGACGAATTATATCCAACAGAACATGTGAGAGCTTCACAACTATAAAATGTTTTAAATTTAAGTCAAATACACTATAGTATAGTAAATAAGGTAATGTGGTCATTAGAAAGAGATTCTAAGATAGGTACTTGATTGATTGTATGGATTGTGTTAATATTTAGAGAAAGGTATAAATATTTGACAAAAAGATATGTAAGAAAGTTAGGAAAGCATTAGCAATGCATACTAAAATGTCATGAAAATAAATAAATAATAAAAAGAGAAATAAGAAGAAGTTAAATATAATGCATAATATATGTTGAAGAAGTTAATGTGATAATTGCATATATATAAATGTTCATCAGTTATTTACATCAAATTCATAAGAACTTCACAACTAAGAATTAATTTTCTTCCAAATAAAATAAAGTGATTAGTAAGATAATGTGATGATTATAAAGTGCTTTAAAATAGTTTTTAAGTTCATTGATAATGAATTCGTTAATCATATGATCAAAATCAAGTAAAATAAATATTTTTAAAGACTTAAACTAATATTACTTATTTATCACTAAATCCTATGCTTCTAAAAACAATATTGAAATTTTAGTTTTTTTAAGCTTTTAAGTTAAAAAATATCTTTTTAATGTTTCTAATTATTATTAAAAATTATAGTATTATATATATACTAAATTTATACCCGCAAATTTGCGGACAACCACCTAGTCTTACTTAATCACTAGATTGTAACCTAATTTTACAAGCAATTTTGTGTTTCAACACCTTTATTTGTTAGAGAAACTAGGTTTTGAATTGACTTTTGAGGTAACCCAGGTTCTTCAAATGATACGGTTACACATAAAGGAAATTGCATTAATTTAATGCAGTTAAGAATCAGAAGGTATTAACAAAATATGACATGGAAGTGCAGCTGACCGCACTTGTTTTAAAAAATTAATGTTTAGCTTTAAGTAAAAAATTCATGACCCCACTAAATATTGTTTGGTTGACCCCAAAATGAACAAACGTTAACTCTTAATTAATTAGCTGATTGGACAATTGGGTTTATGCTTTTATTTTGATTTTGGGCTCATTCTAATGGGTCGTGGTTGACTATTAACTAATTTTAACCAAAACAATAAAAACATTCACTTTGATATCCTTGAAAAATCTTTGTTAACCTTTTTATTATCTTTTCTCAGAAGATGTATAACATTTTATATATTTAAGTTTGATTATTTAAATTATTTAATTTACTTAAATATTTTCAGATTTCATTTTGGATTTTATTAAATTATTAATTTATTAGAGAAATGATTTTATAATTGATTTATTTCGTGAATTTGATTAACAGGGTTTTTAAATTAACTGATTTTTATCTCGATTTTTTTTTGAAAGTTTATAGAACTTAAAATTTAATAATTTAATTATATATTGCTATTATATTTTTAAAAATCTAAATATCTATTATAGAAAAATTTAGTTACGTTACAACATATTATAAGCTACAAATTATTTTATAAAAGTAAATTAAACATAAAAAATTATTTTAATAGTAAAAAATATACATACAAGTATTTTTGTAATGATAAAACAATTTTGTATACATATTTTTGACTTTTTTAAAATAAGATCATGGTTCTGCCACTTATGCCACATGTGGTGAAGATACACGCTATTGTGAACAAAATATGAATTCATGAAAACAAGATTGAGATTTTCGAAGTAAACTCAACAACCATGAAGTTTAGGATTGAAAAACTTAACTACTTAAAACATAATTCTTTGTCACGGTAGGTGGAATTTGTCAGAAATACCGATGGTAGTGCCAAAGTGAACTCCTAATGAGTAAGAGCAACAACAGGAAGTTAAGTCTGTTTCGTTTTGGATCCATTTTTGAAATCACTAGACCACCATGCATCATCCCCGCTTTAAAAGTTCTTAAAATCACCACCAAAGAATCTAGATTTACATGATAATTATGGCGAAAGACAAAAAGGAAAGAGAAAAAAGAAATAGAGAAGAGTCCTCTCATGATGGCGATAGTCGAAACCAACCACCAAAAAGGTAAAACGAGGATAGATCGTCTATAAAAAAAAATATGATTTTTAAAAAGAGAAGAAATTACAATTTGACAGAATTTTTAAAATTATTTTCAATTTTTTGTTTAAAGATGGAAAACCTTATAACTAGGAATGCAACTGGGAATATTGCAAAGCAACATAATTTCTTTTTCAGTTTCACTTGCATAATCAGTGACTTGGTACACTATTATCTTGGCCACTATGAAGCACTGTTGCTCAGAATATGTATCTACCGGATTTGTGGAATGAAAATTGAAGCAATGTAGACAAAAAAAATCACACTACCCCTTGAAACATGAATTGTATGGCTTATTCCACTGAAAAAAAAAACTTCCTTAGTTCGTTGATCAAATACTGTATTGAAAGCTAACACTTTCTCAATTATCTCATGAAGTTGCAGTAGAGCCATGAAATATCTCATCAAAAAGATAGCCCATCAGACATTTCACTGTCATTGATTAAATATATCGTCAAGGAGTGTACTACCTTAATAAGTGATATAAGCACTCATACCTAGTAAATCAGTAATGTAAACGTAGTAGATTCTTTTCCTCAGAAAGTTATGAAAGATAAACTCAGATAACTTGTGAAGAAGTAGGACTAGCTTTCCGGAAAAAAACAAAACACATGTAAAACTCAAAACCCGATCTATAAGAATATAAAAGGGCTTATATATTGAGCTTTTCTTACGTTGCCTGCAAACACACACAACACTACATAAACAAACAGTCTGGACTTTTAAGGAAGTAAGTGGGCTCAACAACTACGAAGGTGGCATGGGCCAAGGTTCTGAATTTCCCAATGCATAGTCCAACCAAATACATCAAGTTCATTGGAGGGAAACTAGAAAAGAATCATGCTGTTTTTTGTTCGTTTTCTTGACTACAAAATATAGTTGTAAACTTTCAACAATGGAGTTGACTTATTTTATTATTTTGTTTGCAGTTACAAAAGAAAAACAAAGCTTTTAATAAAAAAATGAAGAATCCTTTCTTACCGTGAAGTATTCAATATCTTTTGGATCCTTCGCTTTTTGGTTTGGAATTTAATTTTAATTCGTCGAGAAAAAAACGCTGTCTCTCTTAAAATGAAAAAAATATTTCTATCAAACTTTTTGTCTTCTTTCTATCATTTTTGTTTGTTAATATGGACCAATTTGTTAACGATAGTTTTCTTTTCTATCTTTCATTATTATAAACGTGATAAAGATTTATCACAATAAATATTATGGACTCTTATTTTTAGGTTCAATGCCCAGCAATGCAAAAAAAAATTATCCAAATTTTCTCCAAAAAAAAACAAAAACAAAAATTATGGACTCTTTGACTCTCTTCATTTAGCAAATACATTAAAGAGTTATTAAATCGAAAAGGGTGCCCTCCAAAAAGAATCTTACACAAGTGTTGATACAAAGTCTATAGTATTTTTTTTATGAATTCGTAACAATAACATTGTTTAACAAGATCAAAAAAGTGATGAATTGACTGTTTGACTATTAGATCAATTGGCTTCCTCCAAAATTTCTAAAACTTACAATAGTGATAATTTCTTTCAAGCAAATGTTTTAAATGTAGTGTTTCTCTCTTTTGAAAAAAAAATACTTTAACGAATCTTTTTTTATTCCCTTAACATGATAAAGCCTCAGAACACATGAAACACAAGTAAAACAACTTTACTCTAAATTCGAAAACCACATAAAAATCGAAAGCTAAAATAAATAAAACAACTAAAAGAATGAATTTAATAATACTTTGTCTAGTACCCTAAAAGATAGGTTACCCATGTGCGTGCAGAAGATCAAGTAGCACATGAATGAAAAAGTTTCTTTTTTTTGAAAAACTTAAAAATAATAAAAATAGGTCATAACAAAAATATTAAATTTTGGGAAGATCCATTGTTAAAGAGCAGCTGTCAAAATGGGGGAAGATTATCATATCTTGTATAGATAGATAGATATTAAACAATACATATAGAGAGATACAGGAAGAAAGAAATGAGATGCTTAGGAGGAAGGGAACCAAACAGAGAGCACAACAGGAGACAAATTATTTTAATCTTCACTCTCTTCAATGCATTATGGGCATTACCCTACTAATTTTTCACTTTCATTTATCTATCATATAACTATTATTCTTCTGCATATACAATTTTAATTTTTAAAATTATTTTTTTACATATCCATTTTATCTGTTTATTTTATAGTTTTGATGTCTCTTCACTTAATTTCTGTAATTTATATTTGATTTGATTCAATCTAGTACCCTTAAAAGAGTCGCCCTATTACCTTGAGTCCTTGACCTACACTTGTTCATGAATACCAAGAAATAGTATCTTTGTACTATAATAATTAACTCAAGAAATTATAAAATCTCTTTCTATCCCAAAAACAATAAACTGCTAAATTTGAATTATGAACCACAAACAAAATAAGCTATTATCACAAATACAACATTACAAACCCAATTTGAAAAGATTTTCCAAATTAGACCATCAAATCAAAAACGAAGAAAAAAAACTAAACAGATTCAATACACATGATGATTAGAAGATAAATGAAGGAGGAAATTGACATTTGGCTGATTAAAAAAACGAAATAAACAAAAGAAACTTACACAGAAGAGGCAAA
This sequence comes from Moricandia arvensis, assembly GCA_905132765.1. Taxonomy (NCBI): domain Eukaryota; kingdom Viridiplantae; phylum Streptophyta; class Magnoliopsida; order Brassicales; family Brassicaceae; genus Moricandia; species Moricandia arvensis. The sequence continues at coordinate 52,973 of CAJHQP010000601.1, read as the reverse complement.
TGGTAACCATGATCAGTTCTTGCCTTTGCCCTTTTGGTCTGAGTTCCTGCCTCCATTTTCATAGTAAAGCTGAAACTGGTGACTGTGGTTGTTGTTGTGGTGGTGTGGGTGGTGATTCTCTGCAGGCAGTGCACCGAACAAGAACTGTGGACCTCCACCACCTTCTGAAAACCTCTGTAGAGTAGTGAGAAAAGACTGTTGATGATTTGTTGAATTGGACTGAAGGGTCCCCCTGTTGAAACCACTGAACCCGGCGGAGGCCACGGCGGTTCCGGCGGCGGAGGTTGTCGACATGTTGAAGTCGAGATTGAATGCTCCTCCGCCGTTAGATCCCGCCGGAGAAATCATATGGTCGGGAACGAACGAAAACTCTTGATGAGGATGATGATCGGAGAAAGGGTGAGTATTTGTTTGGATCGGGAAATGGGTTTGACCCGACCCGAGAATCAAACCCGAGGTGAAACACTCCATTTGAGCAGGCGATGAAGAAGAAGCCATCCATTCCCGGTTTGTGTTAACCGGATCTGAACCGGTATTCAACAGATCGGTAAACGAAGAAGTAGTAGTGTGGTCTCTCTCCTTAGCTGTTCTCTCTCTAGCTCTTTCTCTAGCTTTGTCCCTTAGCTCCGATCTCGAAAGAGACAAACCAGAAGAGTTCTTGCTCGTGTCCGAATTGCTACTACAAGCCGATTTAGCCGCACCGGTTACTGTCTGATTATGATTCTGATTCTGATCCTCGTCGTCGTCATCGGTCATCGGAAAATTCGTGTTGTTGAGCGAAGGAAGCTCGGAGATTGAATCTTCGGCAGCTTTGATGAGCCATTCAACGGCTTTGCTAGGCTGATCGAGACCTAACCGGTCTTGAAGGTCGTAGAACTGAAGAGCGGTTGAGACTGATAACCGGACACGCCGGTCACGTGGGCCTTTGGAAGTCCAGACTTTGCTGTGTCGATCTTTGCCACCTGAAGCTCTCGAAACCCTAATTATCCGGGAAGAGTTGTGATGCCACCTGCTTAACCGGTTGTTATTGTTGTTGTTAGTATCCACAACATTGTTAGTCTTCTTCATCAGATCTCCAATCATAACATCATCTCCGGTTTTTGGAAACATCTCGCTAATAATCTCATGCCTAAGCTTTGTCCCCAAAACAATTTTAAAATCTAGACTTTAGGGTTTTTTTTCTTGGGAGTTAAAGAAGTAGAAAAAAAATCTTTTGCTTACACACTGTATTGTGTAAGCAAAGATGATGAAGAACACTCAGAGGAAAGAAACAAAAGCTAAAAAACAATTTAAAAATGTCTTTGTGTGTTTCTCTCTATATATATATTTTTTTTTAATTTAGGGTTTTTTGATATTTCACCATCAAAGCCATACAGCTTCGTTTAAGCTTTGTCTGCAAGCTGTTGCAGAGTCATCAAAAGCACTGTCTGAAATGATTTCAGCCCACGAGCCCTGCAATAAGAAGACCAAACAAAAACTAAGAGACAATCTCATAAGAACAAATCTCTTTATTTATTTATATCAATAGTTTTGATGAGGCAAAGTGAGACATCAAAGAACAGCTATTAGGAGTATCAGAAGCTATGATAAAATGAAACAGCAACTTTCGGCTGATGCGGCGATTATCAGTGGAGACTTTAAAGATAACAAGACAAGAAAATGCAGACATCGAGTTCAATGATCTAGTATTTAAAAGATTGGTATTTAGTTCTTGTTTCTTAGTTACCAACAAGTAGATAAATTATAAAAAAAAAATGAAAAATATAAAGGAAATCATTATTGGTGTAGTGTTCTGGATTGGATTCTATGCAGAGATCGTTGGACATTCAACAGGTGTCAAGCTCTCTTGCTTGATTGTAAAAACAATATTAGGAAACAAATAAGGCTTCTTTGTAATTTGAACTTAGCTCCTGGTTTAGAAATTGTAATCAAGAAAATCTAAATCATGGATCTTGAATTGGTTTCTTCCCAAATCAAGATTGAAAATAAAATAAATAAAGAAAAATTCGAAATTTAAGCTCTTTATCTAGTTTTTTTTTCCTGGGAAAATCTTTGGGACTTACAGGAACAGAAGAGCTTGAACTTTGAGCTGAGTTTAGTAGGTAGGATGAAAGAGAGCTAGGGTTTTAGGGATTGTAAGAAAAGAAATAAAATCCGAGAAAATTGGAATTTCTTTCTTGGTGATTTAAAGGAGTGATGATCCGGATGGAGAGAGAGAGAGACACTGGAGACAAATCAGTCTTCAATATTTTTTTCCTTTTTTGCCCCTTATTACAAGACTGTTTCACTGGATTGCCACATTATACTATAAAAATATCTGAATTAATTTATTATCCTTTTTAATAAGGTAGATATTTAGATATATATATATTTTTTGATATTATTATCCTTTTAGATTGTAGATATTTAGAATTTACATTTAGTTTTCATTGTTTCTTGGTTAATGTTAAATGGGTTTAACAGTTTTAAGCCGACAATTTTTTTGTCTGAGTCTGGCATTAAATTCAAGCACACACAACAACAGGTTATATGCTACGATTTTTCTTTAAAATGAAATTGGGAATATAAGTGTGATATGTTGACAAAAAAAAGGAATATAAGTGTGATACAAAACAAAACCAGTTAACTAATACTAGAGAGAGGTAAATAAACCACTGATAAGCGTTTTCTGCAAAAAAAAAAAAAGAAAAAGAAAGCATGCAGAGGCTTAGAAAATATGGTGTTGTGACTATTTCCACACAATTTATCATTTTGGACCACGCACAGAATTTTGGTCGTTAACCATATAAATACCAACAAATAGTGTCTTGGGACATTAAGTTTAACGAAATAAATGTGATGTATTGGGTAATTTGTGTGGTTATAGTCTGGTCATAGAGATAAAAGGTAAATATTATAAATAGATATTAATGTTTCAATTTAATCCTTATTTTAGAAAAAAAAATCTAAAAAAATACATATGTCACATTTTTAATACATATAATAATAATAAATTGTGAACTTCGAAGATATTAATTGTGTTTATTGAATTTTGGTTGCTTAAAAATTATGGAAAAATAATTAATCACACAAAATAATATATTTTTATCATGATTTTTTAGTAAGTGTGAATACTGTAAAATATACGTTATTTTGGAATAGAAGGAATATTATTTTTGGATGATATTTTACTATCACGTAAAAGTAGTTTAAACAATTTTAGTGTAATTAGTTGAGATAATCTATTAGATCAACTTTAAGAATATTTTTGGGTTTGTGGTATAATAGTCTCAAGAAAGGATAAGATCATCTAAAAATATTTCTTCGTAGTAGCTTGGTGTCATAGTCAAATTGTCAAATCCGAGATCGGGTGAGCGGTGAGACAATCAAATAGTTTAAGAGGAAAGGTCACTTCACCCAAACGTATTTGATATTCCTATACTATGTTATATGGAATAGACACTATAGAGAATATATTGTCATACACAGAATGAGGTGAGTTGTCAGTCATCTGGAGTGAAAACAACTGAAAAGAACTGCAGTGCTCAGGTCTCAATATCAATTACTCGGGTCATCTATGCACTTCTATTCATAGAACATGAATTGTGTCTCTATTAGGGTAAATTAGATGCTACATCTGAAAATTAACCGTCAGTAAAAAAAATATCTTAAGGACCTGTTAGTGAGCACATAAATATGAAGGTATGTAATGATCTTCTCAAAGCTCTTAGGTGCCAAACATGTTCCAACTCGTGCAAACATGAAACAGTCTGAGGTTCAAGAAGGATTTGTTAGATATCTAATAAACATGACACAAAATTGGTGAAAATCATTCTAATGCTTTGTACCTTGCTAACCCAAAGAGTACATATCCTAGGCAGAAAACACTTAAGGTTCCAAAAATAAAGGCAGAAAACACTAATGTGCCCTGACATCCAATCCGAGTGAAATAAAACTCTATAGTTAGAACTCTTCTTTAACTGAAGAGATCCAATTAATATCCATCACACTAGTTTTCCAGTTACTGTGTTTGATTATCAGATACTGTGTTTGGTTTTCCAGTTATTTTTTTGGTCATCTCATTTATTTTTCTGGTTGTATAGAATTTGAATAAACACGAAATCTATAAAAATGATTTCAAAAGACCTGATTCCGAAACATAAAATGCTTTTGATTTTTTTTTTTTGAAAAGAATGTAGATGGAGATATATATACAAATAAAATAAGAATTTAAATTAATCCTAGATTTAAAATATATTTAGTAACTAAAATATAAAAAGTAATAAACTAGATAGATTTGAACATAAATATATAAATGAAATTTTTATACTATGGAGTATGACATAATGGATGACTAGGATTTAAATGATGATGTGTTGTCCATTTCATAGTTGACAGTACAACAATCAGAAAATAACAAATTGGATAAGGAATTAAACTTTTTAGAAAATCATTTTTTTAAAAAAAATTCTAGTAAACCAACTTTTGAATTTGGGTATAATATTTTACGTACGACAACATTTAAGATATGAAAAAAAAAATTTCCTTCATTTCTCCAAAATTTCGTAATTATTTTAACTTCAGCTTTATTTTGATGTAAATAAACATAAGATATTCCTTTTTGCAACAAGCATATATGTATTCATATTTACACGGATAAACAATCATAAGTATAATTATAGTTTTAACTTAGGATAATCACAAGTATAAATGCAAATTAGATAAGCAATCATCAAAGTAAGCATATAAACCGAAAATTCTGATAAACAATTTAAACAGAAAATACAATGAAAGCCCCTTTAATTCAGTTATTTTATTGATAGTTTATTAATGATTTTACACTATAAAATTTAAGTCCAAATCTCAGATAATGAAAATTATGTATATTATGGAAAGAAAAAAGTTACAAGAGTTAAATTCTTATGTAAATTATGTAACTTTGAGTTCACTGGTGCAAAGTGTTTTGTCAGACATGAAACTCTTAAGACAGTTTAGAATGGTGTAGTTATAAATTTTCATAGAGTAAATAGAATTATTGACTATAAATTTGTTTATCTAATATTTTTAATAAATTGTAATAGTATAATTGTCATAATTGTCTAGATGTTGAAGAAAACATATATGACTAAATTACGGGAAAGGGAAAGTAATTTCTAAGAAAGCTGGAAGCTATTTAAAATTTTTGACTTTTAAAAAACTTTATACTAGTGTATTTCTTTTTCACACTAGCTAATCATATTGATCAAGAATGCAGACCCATATTAGGCCACATCACACCACTTTAACTCATCGAATAAACCCGTACAATTTAATCAAGGCATAAATAAACATTTGTTTGCACTTTCACAATGTGAATAACTTTTGCGATACTTAATGTGATTTGTGGAATTCAATAATAGTAATTAAGTAAGTAAAAGGTGGAGCAAGTGGTTGACGACGGTGTTGAGAGCACGTGTCGCTGTCTTAACGGAGACTTGCTGACTTCTCGATCAGTGTTGCCTTTACCAGACCACTGCACGTGTCTGCTTCTTGGTCATCCAAATTTCTGCTTACTCTCATTACATTTTCGTGTTTACAATTTTAATTTTCGGCTTCTGCTCCTCTAATTTCCTTTTCATGATTTTCATTCTTAAGAGCATCTTTATTGGATCTCTTAGCCTAAAAATCCCTAAAAAAATATTAAAATTTGTGAGTTTCACTAAAATTTAAGGAACCGTCCTTTAAGAACATTGATGGTCCTTAGACGAGTTCTTTAAAAATATTTAAGGATCTGTTTCTTAATTTTTAATTGAAAAAATTTAAGAACAATTCTTATATAAAAATTAAGGACGCTTCCACCAGTTCCTTAAATAAACATTCTCTAAATAAAATGTACTACTGTATGTACAACAAACTTCTATAACCTTTTATTTGAACTTTCAAAGTTCTATAACTGATAACATGGTTTCTTCTTTGTTCGTTCATATCAACCCTATTGAGTACAAGCAGTGGCAGAGCCAAGAAAATCTTTTAGAGAGGTCAATTAATTCATCATAAGCATATATTACATGGGTCAGTTGGTAATATTTCTCAGTTTTATTTTCAAACTTCAAATATTTTTTGTTTATAAAATTGACAAGAGTCATGTGACCCCCTTACCAAAGAGGCGCCACCGACTACAAGTACGATTTAGCTTTCATTTTGTAGCTATTTGTTTTTTGTATATACATCATAATATAACATCATGTTACGTTATAGTTAGGGGAATGGTAATTCAATTTCTAGCATCTCAAACTAGCAACTGAAATAATTTTCATTCGGTTTATTTATTTCCTACATACTCAAACAAAGGATGTATACATGAGAATTCCGTGCCACGTAACTTTGAAATATGACTCATTTCTCTTATCAATTAAACATGGGACACGGTAAAATATTCAGTCAAAAATTATTTATTCATCGATGCTCAGTGTTGATATGTGTTATCTTGTTGACTTTTTTTTTTCACTTGAACTCTAAAATAAAATTATTAATTGATAAATGAAAACATTGTCTTTGCAACAACCTATATATTGTTTTTAGGCTTATCTAGAATGTACATGCACTTCACTATGCATCTATATATAGATTAAAAATATTATCAAAGTATCGTTTTTAAGAGATACAGTTTTTTTGAAAAATATTAAAAGAGACAGTATTGCGATTGTATTAAAGGTGGAAAAAGAAAATTAAACTGATATAGACAATCTTTTCTTTCATCATGGTTTCCTAAATAAAATTATAGTCAATTATTTGTATTATTCTAAACTTGCGAATATAATAACAATTACGAACAATTTTAATTTTTTTTGTCGGAAAAAAACCTTAAATATTTTTTAAACTTACCTATTATAAATAATTAGAAGTTAGACAAAAAAAATAATTAGAAAATAAAAAGAAAAATTGTCAAAAATACCACTTTTTTAGTATCACTTTTCATGTTTATCTTAATCATTTTTACTTTTATTTTTTTAAGAAAAAAAACACACTTATAATCATTAGGTTAACTAATTTAAAACTTAAGGTTTAAAGTTGAAAAGTAAATTAAGGTGTATGATTTAGAAATGTAAAATTTAGAATTCTAATTAATTTTATAAAAAATTATTTATTTAAAAATAATATTTATAAAAATATCTATTTAATAAAGATAAAAAAAATAGTACTAATAATATGGTAAATATAAGAAAAAAAAGAATGCATGATATGAGTTCTTACTAGATTCGTAATGTAGTGGTACTGTTTTGACCACAGTTACTGATGTGATGTTATGATTTTATAAACAGCCTTTAACTGCACATGTACTATTTTCTGGTATTTGCCACTATGTGCGTCACGCCTTGCACACAGATAATCTAACTATTTTATGTCACTTATTTTTTCCTTTAGTATTATATTGTAAAGCAAAACCCTTACCAAATTGATTTATTATTTCAATGATACTAGTTCAAATTGTGTTTACTGTAACAAAAGCTAATAGAAAACACACACACAGATTTTTTTTTGTGGAACGAGATTATTTATAAGGTATTTTTATGAACAACCAGTAAAATGTGTTATTAATTAAGAAAATACAGTTTTGGTTGGTAGGAAAAACCGCTGAAAAACAGTATCAATATGCTCTACAGAAACAACATGCTAAAAAAACAATATGTTCTTATAAATGTATTAATAATATGATTAGTGGAAAAGTAAATAATTCATATATAAAATTATCATATAAAATTAGTAAATGATATATAACTTTTTAATTTCTAAATAATATAGATATATTATATTTATATTGTATATGAATTTAACTTTACGTTTTATTGACAATAATGAATTATATTTAATTATATTTTAAATGTGAAATATTATTGTTTTAAAAAACTTACAAAGTTTTATTTTTAAAATATAAATTTATCTTTTGGATATAAATATAATTTATTATTTAAAAAAACTATATATTCTAAATACTCAACCAAAATTTTCATACGAAGGCAATGAGCAAAATCATTTCAAAAATTTACATCATCTAAATGCTACTAGGTGTTTACACGCATTTTGTGAATATAAATATTGTAAGCCGAAATTTTATAAATAATTTAAAAATTCTGATAAAACTATTTTGTAAGCCAAAAACTACTAACTGTTTAAAATAATTTAATACTTTAAAATGATTTGTAAATCATATATGGGCTTTACAAATATTAAAAGATTTAATAAGCCATTATACATGAATATAATAATTTATATATAAGAATATATAATCATTATATCTATTTCTATAAAAATACATTAAATTATTTTATATAGTTTATAAATAAATAAGTGGTAAAAAAATAGATTCATGAAACATTATATATTCTTTCTATAGTTATATATATAGTTACCCTAAATCATATATGTAATATTACTTGGATTGTTTGGTAACTTGTATTAATTAGTTCTAGAGTTAATTTTGATTTTTAGATCTGATTAAAATTAATGATAAATAAAAATTATAAACTAATCAAATTGTAACAAAATTTTCTAAACTTTACATAACGACAAATAAACAAAAATCATTTAATTGACTTCTAAGTTAATATATTCTAGGATTCTAACTTCTTTTTTTTAGTAATTGTTGATTTGATAATAAAGATCATAATGATTATACTAAGCTAATCAAATCAAAGTGTCAGTGAAATTGATATCCTCTTAAAGTGGACCAATATGGAATGAACCCTAATTGTGATTCGGAAAATAGGTCCACTCAATGGTATATATCTTTCTATTATTAGATTTCTCGAATAAATTCAGTACTATCCAATGCATGTAAATTATTTGAAACTAGTCTATGAACTAAATTAATTGATTTTAATTGGTTATTTATCCATCAAACAATTATGGAAGGACCACAACATACACCATATATTTATTGCAACATCTATATAATATTTATTTATTTCTTAGTTAAGTGAGTTCAAAGTCATGTTTCCATCGAAGTTTAACATTAAACAATTATTAAAGCCAGACGAAATGACCCCCAAAATAACAAAATAAGAGGAAAATCTAAAATGTGACGAATTAACATGTATTTATCGACTAATTTGATGGTAGCCTTATGATAACACGAAGAGGTTAGTTTTTAGTTTCTTAGGTTCAAAGTATCCCTGATACAATGAGTTGTTTTTTAAAATCGACATATCTAATATCGACATCAGACTTGAAAGAAATTGTAAATCTAAGATCCGAAACTTCCACCGTTAACCCAAAAACATCTATGAATAAAATTATTTTTCTAGTTACTTATTTGGACAAGAATGCACAATCACTACAAAAAAAGAGATGAATTGAATCACTTAAATTGTATCACATAATTAAAAGATGCAGTTTTAAATCACTTATTTGTAAATGAGACAAATAAATATAAATTAGCATCATTTATAATAAGTGATATTATTATTAATTTATTTTGCATCAATTTCTATAAAATGATATTATTTTTAGTACTTTGTATCACTTTACCAAAAATGATACTATGATATAAAGTTATATCAATTAAATAAATGATGTGTTTATTATTTTTGTTGACATCGCTTACTATAATGATACATAATTTACTTCAATAGATAATTGATGCTAACTAAAATTATATAACTATATTTTTCCTTAACATCAGTTTAATAAAAATGATGTTATTTTCGTTTTAATTTGCATCAATTAAACATTTCAGTTAATATAAAGAAAATTTACAACAATAAAACAGTGTACGTAAATATGTAAAACCACAGTAAAAAAAGGAACCACTATCATAACTACTAAAACCAATGTCGCTAAAAAATAGCATAAACAACAACAACAAAATCACGATCGTAAAAAATATTTGTGAGTTTGATTTTCCTTTTGCTTTGATTGGTAACCCATATCAATAAAACAACGCATATTCTTCTTTGTCAGTAACTCATATCTTCATCTTCCTATTCCTATTGCTCTTTCAGTTTCTTATTTTCTTTTATCAGTTGAAAGTTTATGGTTAAAAAGTTATTTGATGCAGAACGAATTTTCAAGAAGAATCAAGCACTTATATGAGTCATTACGATGACGATTTCGTTTCTTATTGGAAGGATATAAAAGTTTATGAGAGGTATTATGTTCTTTTCTCATTTCTTCAGTGTTTCAAGTTTTGAGAAAATTACAAATTTGCATGACTTTTTGTTTATAGCTTAAAGATTTTTGGGAGTGTACAGAGGTACAAGAGGATACGACATTCATTTGAAATATGGAGGAAGAGTAGAAGCCTGAGGAAGTATTCACACCACCAACAAAAATTGAAATATGGATACAAAGAACAAAAGGAAAGAGAAGAAAGAAGAAGAACATCATTGAAGAATTTTTCATGACTAAATATGTTTATCTATTTTTAGAGTTTTTTTCTCTATAATTTATCTTCTTGTTTCTTTCTATTTTTATTCTTTTTCGTTAGATTGTATTGTCACAGAAAAAAATATTAATAAATTTTATTTTTTTTGTTTATAGAAATACTGTATAAATGATAATTTTAAAAATAATGATTATAAATAATATTTCTGTTAAATTATTTAAAATTTAATACTAATTTAAATTTAATTATTAATTATAATATAATTAATTAAAATCAATTATTGTAACTGATGCTAATATAAACATCAATTCAAAAAATGATGTAACTGTTAGTATCATTTTTTTACAATTGATACATACTAAAATCAATTCTAATAATTGATGTTAATATTTGTTTTATTCACATCAGTTTTTATTAAAATGATAGAAATTATTTGCATCACCACTTTCAGAGTCATTTATTTAAGTGATGCAAAGATCTTTTACATCATTTACAAGTAATGCAAAAAAATAAAATAAATGATGTTAGACAATGTTTTTTTTGTAGTGAATTAAGGTCTAATGTTAATGGTTGAGTTCCGGTTTAAAACAGTGGTTTGTTTAAGTATATGTGCAGTTTTGTTTAAGTATATGATCCAGTAGTGATTAAAGATTCATTAATACTACTTCTACACTTTTATGGAATTTAAACTCCAAAAAGCACAAATTATGTAAATTATAGAGAATATGATTACAAAGAGATTTTTAGCATTGTGCATGAGGTACCATCAAACATGAATCTCATATAATGCCTTAGAGTGGCATGACACAGTCAGATGTGTATTCATCATTAGATCGTCTAATATTAGCTGTAAAATCGTTTATATAATATTTTTCATCGTTATGACATCATAATTAACTAAATAATTTTAAAAAATCAGTACAATATAAAAGTGTAAAAGTATCATAAAATTAACGGCATTTTCGACAGTTCTTGGAAAATAAAAGGCATCATCGGTGACAAGAAGAGGGGAAGATCGTTAAGCTCATTAGGCCATCTTTATTATCGATTTTTTATGGTGGAGTTTTTAAGAGCAGTCTTTTAGTCAACTTTTTTTAAAAAGTAAAATTAAGTTAAAAACCCATCTAAGAGACCAGGAATAAATATGAGGGTTCTTAACATAATTCAACTTTTATTTTTTAATTTTTTTGGATAAAAGATGAATCTTAGGTCTTTTATTTAAGAGACGATTTTTAGTTTTTCTTATTTAAAAATTAAGAAACGTCTCTTAAAAAGTTAAGAATTTCTACTAAGAGACTTCCAATAAACATTCCCTTAATTCTCTTATTTAAGAGACGATTCTTAGGATTTTTTAATTAAAAACTAAGAAACGTCTTTTAAAAAAATTAAAATCTCTGATAAAAGACTTCAATATACATGCCCTTAACCTCGCCCCACCACCTGAATACTAGGACGAATTTGGAGACGAAGATCTCCAAATGCTGCAAAGAACCACCCTTCCTCTTTATCTCCAATTACAAATGATCTCCGGTACACGAACTCATGAAAAGAGCAGCTTCTATGTATATTCAGTATTCTATTATTGCATCTGCTCCTGACACAAACTGACATTCTGTTTGAAGGTTAAGCATCAGGCGGTTGCTGCAGTTAATTGCATCAGAAGTGTCTATTGGATTTTAACGTTTGGTCTTAGTTAGGAGATGTCTTTAGAAAGGGTGATTCCAATTTGCACAAGTGTAAATACGCTTAAAATCAAATAAAGTTGGAAGCTTTTTCACTACCATCTAAAAATATGAGAACCGATCTATAAACATCATACCATCGTAGAATTAAGCATATCATCGTACATGTGTTTTTGCTCAGTTAACGTTTTTTCTTAGCTCGTTTGGAAGAAGACCTCAACGTCTCTTTTCTCATATCTTCTGAAGCTTTTGTGTCCACAAACGGCTACACAAAAAGAAGAGCAAATCAACACAGGTTACAACGCATGAATCTAAGCCTAAAGCACAGTTTGTTTTGCCATTGAGTTTCACCGATTTGGTTGCAAAATTTAACAATTTAAATCCCAACTTGGAAGAACACAGTTCAGATTTACAGAGTCAATATTCTTTAGATTAACAATGGATCAAGTTAAGCATGCATCTACGGTTATACCCTAATGCTAACAAGTTCATAGACACAATGAGAACATAAAAAGTAGCAAACAAACGTGTCATTCCTTAACAAAGAATAGAGATAGGAGATGAGTATGCTCTAACCTCGTCCTTTCTCTTTTGGAGCTCAAGAAGCTCTCGGCAATAAGCAAGACACTCGGCCTGATAAGCTGCAGCTAAATCCTTAATCAAAGCTTTCCTTTTGATGATCCCAACCACTTTCCGCAACAACAACAACAGAGAGTCAAGAAAAGCATTTTAAGTTCACGCAAAATCAAGATGTTGAAAAGAAGCAATAACACAGGACAACCTGGTGAATGAAACATGGCCCTGAACATATCTCATTCACACTTGCTTGTAACACATTCATGAATGTTCTCATCAGTCAATCAATTGCAGCTCTAATCTCTCACTATCAAAGCAAAGTTAAGCTCTTTCTACACTTTGGCAAAAACCCATAAGCAAAAGAAACGATCTTTGGGTACGATGGTATGAGCTAAGAAGTACAAGTAAACCCTAGAAATCAATTTGATGTTTGCGGAATAAAAAAGGGGGAAATTTAGAGAATTACTTCGACTAGGATCGAATCTAGCCGGAGGAGTTGGTGTTTGCGGCGGCGGATCTTCGGGTTTTGATGGAGATTTCGGCGGAGAAGGGAGAGTAGGTTCCGGAGTAGTTCGCTTCTCCTCTTCCGCCATTGAAGGAGTTTCAGGGTTTCTTTTCCTCTCCGAGTTTTTTCTTTTCGTTTATAAATATAAAACCTTTAATTTCTATTTGTCACCATGATGATGTAACTTTGCAAGTTTTTTTTTGAACACCGATGTAACTAAATTTTTGATCAAAAATAAAGTGTAACTAATTATATTTTTTTTGACAAAAATTAAGATAATATTAAAATAGCAAATATAAGTGGAAGCCTTGACCAAAGATTTATTAATATTTCTATATCAGATGATTTAAATTTTTATTTTTTGACGCGAATTATCTAAAATATTGGAAAACATAAGATCTTTGACATAGTGAAAAAATATTGTTTTTAAGAATACCATCAAGAATAAATCTTTAAGTGAGACTCGTGGTTTGCTGTCAGAACATAGAACTTTATAATATATATAGAATTGTTGGTTGTAATAACGTTAATATAATATTTTTCTTAGTTGTAATTGCCGGTGTTAAGAAACATAGCAAATGTATGCAATCTTCTTACAAATGTCACATGTTAGTCTATAGCGGATTGCATAATACAATCTACATCTAAATTTAATATAATTAGTTTTTGCTGTTAGAAAAACCAACTAAAAATAGCAAAGTTGATTTATTTATTCTTGGTATGTAAATCAACTGATTTATACTTTCTTGAACTTCTTCTAAGTTTAGCACAAGATGATAGTAGGATATTTGACGTTTTACCAATTTTATATAACCCTAAAAAAAGTCTTCTAATCTTCTCTATGTATATATAAAACACCTTGTCTCTTTTTTCTCTGTCCATTTCAAGGCGTCAAGAGAACTCGTCCTTTATCACAAAAATCTTTGAATTGCATCGTTATATGGCGAATGAAATGAGGTTTATTCAAACATGGGGAGAGGTGGCACCTTCACTTTCTCATCGGATTCAGCAGAGACGATTGTCAAGGAGCATGTCACAGCCTAAGTTGGAGACCATTTTTGAAGAAGGATGTGATAGTTTTGCAGTTCAAGCGCCAAAAAGGATTGTGATCTTTCTTCCTCTTCTTCTCTCAATGCTTTTGTACTTTGTTTTGTACAAAACCATCAAAAACTATTAATTATTATTTTCATTAATTTGTAACTGGGTGTGTTAATACCAGAATCTATCCATAGGTTAGAAAGGAATTAAGACTTTAAAAGGTTGGTTCTATTTACAAGAAAATGTGTTTGCATATGAATTCATTTGTCAAAAACTCGGCCGTGCTAAAACAATATCTTATTGGTAACAACATTTTGAACTCATGAGTCAAAAGCACCTAAAAACATGTTATAAAATCATATGAGAATGAAATGAACAAAATGAATTACAAAAGATTATATATAAGAAACTCTTCTGCTTATACATTTGTCAAACAAAACCAAAAACTCTAAACACATTGAAAAACTTATGTATATGTATGTTTGTAAAGTGTGTCCAAAAAAAAAAAATGTATGTTTGTAAACATGTTCAAGAAAATCGAACAACACGGTCATGTCTATACAACAAAACACATGAAACGGCTGATATAATCGCCGGAACGAGAAGTAAAAGACGGTGTCCTTGTCCTAGGAAGACTTTTGAATCATCTGACCTTTCTTCGAAAATGGTCTCTAGTGTCGGAATCATTGAACATCCCCGGCGAAAAATCATCGCCGCCGGCGCCATCTCAGTTCCAGATAAAAATCTCCTTCTCCCTAATTCTGATCTGACCATGATAGCTCGATAGTTTCAAGTGTTTCTTGTTCTTGAAAAATGTTTAAAGAGAAAAGTCGTGAATGAAAGTGTTTTGGTTTCTAAGTTATCTCAAAATGGAGAATTCTTGGTGTATATATAGAGAGTCTAATGCACAAAAACACGGTTTTAATTTGTTTGGAAAAAAAGTTTTAAAGAAAATAAAAAAAAAGAAACAGATGGATCAACGGCTGTCTCTGGTCCAAACCGAGCAAGTGGTATGTATGACTACACCCGTACGTACTTCTTTTGATATTGACAGAGTTAGGAATTGTAAAAGTAACGACAAAACTTTCCTCTATTATTTGGTGATTCATAGAAACAAACAATTACTCAAAATATCCAAATAATCACACACACATTGAATCACGTAGGAGAATACGACATGACTATAAGAAAGACGAAGTTTCGGAGAAGTATACGACCAGTTGAAAGTAGTTCTTAGTATTGGTCCCTTGTCAGGTTTGACAAGTCTTGTTTGGTTAATTGTATCTCTACGTGGACGAGATACACATGACATATTTTCAATTAAAGTTTGGTACATTCAGTATATCTTTTACAACTTCTAGAAGTATTTTCTACAAAAACAAATAACTCTTTATTTCTGGTCAACTTCAAACAAATTTCTCTTTTGATCCCCCAAAAAGAAGCCAAAGTTATCTTTAAAGGGTTACACAAATTATTCAAAAAAAGAATTCACGAAATACGTTACCTTCTGTCGAAAAGAACATTAATTATATAGTTGTTTGATTGTATTTCATCCATTCCTTATGCCGTTCTCGGAAGAGCAAAACAGCTTTGAGCTCTTCACTATTCTGCTAATACCAAAAATCATTTCTTTCTTTGGCGACGGTTCAAAAACCTTTTGAGCAGCTTCCACCCTCATGCACTTCGAATACAAATCTGTTATCTCAACACCTGTATGCGAAAGTGTTTAAACCAAATGCATACTTTAGTTTGGTTCAGCGATGAATATGCCTTGATATGATTCGGATATCGGTGCTAGCATAAATTACATACGGAAAACAATCACTTATCAGAGTTTAAGTGTCTATCTAGTTGAGTCCTCAAAACTCCTCTCTAAAACGTATTTACTCTCTTTATCCCATCATGAGTCTTTAAAAGGTTTTTCTTGTTAGTTTTACTTGTGATACTTTTCTCTTTGTAGTGGCACAACATATGTTTGAGAAAAAAATAAAAAATGCATACATTTAACGGAAAATCACATATGTTCATTAAAGAGTTCTAAGAATAACTTTTCATGACTGTCGATTAACCAAAACCGGTTCAATAAAATGCCTATTCGACGTATTCGTGGGCTTAAACTGACCATAAACTAATGACACCTATAAGAATGATATTCCACCACATTCAGCTTCACAAGACAACCATGAAACTCCCTTCACATTTTCTCCATCCCCATCCCTAATAAGGCTTTTGATGAGCTCAAAGTAAAAAATATCAGGGACAAATTGAAGAACAGAACCGGCTGATATAGCATTAGCTTTTTCATAAGCCAACACAAGCATTGATCATACTAGAAAGGGATAGACTCGTTTGACTATATTGCATTGCCATGTGATCAAACAGCTGATGCGGTATAGATTTACAAACTTATGAAAACACCTATGAAGCACATTCCCTAACTAAACCGTTTGGTGAACACTTTGAATCTCTGCAGTATCGAGTGGGTGGAAATAGCATCATTCATGTTATATTGAAACTATTCCTACCTCTCAAGAATCTAAAGGAGGTGGCAAGTCTCAGTCCGTTGACTTTCTCTTCAACTCTTTCCGAATATTGTTATTACATTGATATGTTATTTGGCCTGTTGTCACTAATTTTCTTGAGCTTCTTTTGGGCAGAGGTTCACTACAACTCCATCTACTTACACGGAGATAAGTTGTATAAACCTTCGACTCATTTTACTCTATTTTGATTCCACTAATATGTATTTTTCTTGATTTTCTGTGTGTTCAGTAACATCTGCAACAGAGTTACAGAGGAGGAAAAAAAATCGATGGCGTTTTGGATATTCCTTTGTAAAGAAAGATAATAAACAAAAAGCTCACACCTTCAAAGTCTTGCAACAATAAAAGAAGAAACTTTTCTGCCAGAAAATAAATATATTAACAAACTTTTCTGCCAGAAAATAACTATATTAACAAACTTATTAAAAAAAAAAAAGATTTTTTGTAAACAAAAGTTTATCCCAGGCACGAATAGCAAGAAACAAAAGATTTTTTTGACTTTGAGACATCCCTCCTTTTACCCGCCAGCTCTTTTCCGGTTTTGGCTCAGATCTACTGCAAATTTTTGAAACTTTCGAATACTTTTCCCTTTTGGTTTTATCCACCAGTCCTTCACCAACTTTGCATGGAAAACCGCCGGGTTCACTCCCCCAACCCGGGTCGGAGGGAACTACTCTGCCGCTCTTCGCACTAGTGACCCGACGCTGAAGAAAAAGGTCCGGCGATAGGTACCTGAAGAAATAAAGATTTTGATTGTGTTGGCATAACCTTACACTATCAGTGTTACTTTGAACCATACACAATTTCAGTCCCCTCTACTCAGAGACTTTACGAAAGATGGCTAGACGCTACAGCCGCTCAGAGAAGGAGAAGTGGTTGGCTCCCCCTGCACCTCCAGCAAAGCGACCTCGACTCTGTATCCCAGCAACTAATACAGAGAACCTCGTAGCAGCTAACATACTTACCATCATTGGACGAGTTACGAACCCCTTGGTCTAGAAACCTCGCGATGTCATATATTTCATGACTCAGGTCTGGAATCTTGAAGGCAAAGTAGTGGGAAGAGACTTGGGGCTAGAAAAATTTCAAATAAAGTTTGAATCTGAAGCTGGCTTATTGATGGTCCTTGAGAAGGGTCCTTATCATTACAAGCATTGGATGCTTCTTCTGCAGCGATGGGAACCTGTTGTCTCGTAACACTTCCCATCAAGTATCTCCTTTTGGGTAAGAATCCATGGCATACCTCTTCACTTTTGGCCTGACAGCATTATCCATACTATAGGAAAGAAGCTCGGAAGTTGATCCAGCCGGGACGTAAAAGAAGCAAAGATCAGGGTTGAAGTTAATGGCCTGCAACCCTTGTTGATGAAAATGAAAATAGAGCTGCCTACTGAGGATATCATTGAAGTTGAGTATGAATACATCAAAATTGAGAAACACTGCTTCACATGTTTTCCTCTGCTGCATGAAGAAAGCGGGTGTCCCCAGAGAAACCCAAATGCTCCTCCGCCGAAGGATAAAGTCCTTAGGATTACGCATGCAATTGCGTTACAACGAATCGAATTGGAAAAAAGGAGACATGATGACAGAAGGGGATATAGACGCCTGGATGATCTGCGTCCTCCTTTAAGCTCTAACACAGAGAGGTACACACAGTCAAAAAGAGATAGGACAAAGGATATATACTACCAAGAACGTCAAGAAGACTGCAGACGAGATCCATCTATATCCTCCAGAACTACTCATCCAACTAATTCTTACCACATGAACAATGGGTTTTCGATCCAATACAGAGAGGTGGGAAGAAACAGAGTTATCCCAGGCTCTATTTTTCCCAGCGTTGCCCTCTAGGTCCAGAAAGAGTTGAAGATACGAGGATTATCCCGAAACCGAGGAATAGCAGGGATTTGTAGATTGCAAGATGTAGAGATCATGTTGGACGATGATATTCAAACTGAGGTACCTGAACCTCTTGAGAACTCTAGAGAACAATCTTAAACAAGAGTTTCTGCAGTTCTAAGACTTGGTGGACAAGAGACTGGAAATACCAGCAAAAAGGGAAAGACTATCCTGATCTCAAACCAAAGCAAGCTTGCAGGCAAGAGGAAGGTGTCCAAGACGCCGACGAAAAAGCGTGTACTTCGCAGTCCACTCCAGAGACTCAATGCTCAAAAAACAAATGTTGCACGATCTACATCAAGAAGGAATCTGGTTCCTGATAAATCTTTGGAGATGCCTTGTAATAAGGCAGGTACATCTGGTAAACGTACAACTTCTAGACCTGCTAATACAGTGTTTATACCGGGCAATACTAGAGGAGGAGTGGATTTCGGCCTCCTCCACACCCTCTTTCTTAGTTGTTTTAACCTGGAATTGTTAAGGACTGGGGAACGTCCAGATAATTCGACGGCTAAAGGAGATCCAGCGTAATCTGGCTCCTAATGTAATGTTCCTCATGGAAACAAAAAACAATGATGATTTTATTAATGAGAAATTGAAAAGCTTATGTTACCCTCATTACTTCTCTGTACCACCTCTTGGTCTCAGTGGAGGTCTCTCTTTGTTTTGGAAGGAAGACTCAGACATTACAATCCTCGAGTCTTGTCCCAAAATTATTGATACAAAGATTACACATAAAGGAATCACCTACTTCGTCTCTTTGTTTACGGCCCCCCGGTTTCAGAAAATAGAGCAGGTTTCTTGAGTACACTTTCTCATGTGGGTAGTGGAAGAGACTCACCTTGGATGATCACCAGATATTTCAACGACATCCTCAAAACTCCGAGAAGACAGGGGGACCTCCTAGACTCGAAGGTTCTTTCACCTCATTCAGGTCTTTTGTGGCTCAAAATGGCTTATGGGATTTAAAACACTTCAGGGAATCTCCATCTTGGCGAGGAACCCAACACTCCCATTTTATTCGCTCAAGATTAGATCGTGCAATGATCAACTGTTCTTGGTCAGAAGCTTACCCATTGGGAAGATGTCGATATCTTAGATTTGAAGGATCAGACCACATACCCTTAATAACCTACTTCAACTCCAATCGACATAAACACATAGGTATGTTCCGATTTAATTGGACACTAACCGAGAAGGAGGAAGTTAGAAATCTGGTTGCTGAGGCGTGGAATGCTACACCTTTAGAGACGGTTATATCGAAATTAAACTCTTGTCGGCGAAGCATTATTCAGTGGACAAAAGCACAACAACAACAGAGTCAAGAGGTCATTAGACTTGCCCAAAACGCCTTGGAAGTGGCTCTGTCTAGCCCAACCCTGGATCAACTTCTTATTAACTCGATTAACTCGGAACTCCGGAAAGCATACCTAGAGGAGGAGCTCTTTTGGCAACAACAAAGCCGGATCCAATGGCTCAAACAAGGCGACAGAAACACTGGTTTATTTCATGCGGCAACTAGAACCAGACGAACGGTGAACTCCATTCCAGTCATTGAGGACACGCAAGGAGGAATTATGTACGAAGAAGATGATATTACTCAGGTTATCATTGACTATTTTTGTCAGATCTTCACTTCGAATAACAATTACTCCTTTTCACAGTTGCAAGACCTTCTCACCTGAAAAGTAACGCCAGAGATGAACCAGGTGTTAACAACCATACCGAGTGATTCATAAATTTCAGAAGCAGTTGCATCGATCAATGGAGGCAAAGCTCCGGGGCCCGACGGTTTTTATGCTACCTTCTACCAATCTTACTGGCATATAGTAGGGAAGGATGTTATAAAAGACATTAGGGGCTTCTTTACCACGAGCTCTCTAGATCTACAGCAGAATGAAACTCACATACGTCTCATACCAAAGATCACCTGCCCACGTTATGCGTTATGCAATACTCACTACAAAGTTATAGCAAAAATTCTCTCGCGAAGGCTCACACCCATTCTACCAGCACTCATTTCCAATACTCAATCCGCGTTCGTGGGGGGACGAACGATAACAGATAATGTCCTTATTACACATGAGACATTGCACTACTTACGTGCTTCGGAGGCAACAAAGCATTGCTCAATGGCTGTGAAAACATACATGAGCAAGGCTTATGACCGGATCGAATAGGGCTTTGTTAGAGAAGTGTTACGGCTCCTTGGATTCAACCCGATCTGGATAAAATGGACCATGTGCTGCATTGAATCAGTAACCGACTCGAGGGGTGGTAAAACCGTCTCGAGGGCTAAGACAAGGGGACCCGCTCTCACCGCTTATCTTCATTCTTTGTACCGAAGTCTTATCGGCTTTATGTGCTAGAGGGCAAGCGGATGGATCCTTATCTGGTGTTCAAGTTGCTCGTGGATGTCTGCCCATCAATCATCTATTGTTTACGGACGACACCATGTTCTTTTGCAAATCAAACCAGAACAACGTGGCAACATTGATGGAAATTCTATCCACTTATGAGGCTATCTCAGGGCAAAGGATAAACGCCCAGAAATCTGCTATTACATTCTCAGCAAAAACACCAGTATCGGTACGAGAGAGAGTCAAAGCGTCGATGGCAATCTCTACGGAAGGGGGCATAGGGAAATACATTGGGCTTCCCGAGTACTTTGGACGAAAAAGCGAGAGATTTTCTCGTCTATCGTGGACAGATTACAACAAAAGGCGCACAGTTGGACGACTAGGTTTCTTTCCGGCGTCGGGAAACAAGTTATGCTTAAGTCAGTCCTCTCGACTATGCCCTGCTATGCAATGTATTGCTTCAAACTTCTAGACTATCTTTGAAAGAAAATTCAGTCAATCCTCACACGCTTTTGGTGGGATGCCAACCCGGAAAAAGATGTGCTGGGTTTCCTGGAAGTCAATGGCTTTACAAAATTTGCGGGTGGCCTTGGCTTTCGAGATATATAAACTTTTAATGAAGCTCTACTCGCGAAGATCGGTTGGAGAATCCTCAACAAACCACATACCCTACTGGCCCGAGTTTTACTCGGAAATATGCTCGACATTCTTCCTTTCTAGATTGTGAAGCCCCTACAACAGCTTCCCATGATTGGAGAAGTGTTCTACCTGGTATAGATTTACTTCAGAAGGGTCTTCGGTGGGTCATAGGCAACAGGGAATCAGTCCGGGTATGGGGAGACCCATGGCTATCTTTCAAAATCCCAAGCCAACCATATGGCCCCCAACCGAGTAGAACATGAATCTAATGGTCAGTGATCTACTCTGCCCATTATCAAACAACTGGGATATCGAGAAAATTCGAGAGCTACTACCTCAATATGAGGAACTTATTTTGAAAATAAAAACCAGTTTGGTTCCATCTTTTGATGCTTTACGATATCTCCCGGAGAGAATATGAGACTACACTACGAAAACAGGATATGGACTCGGTATTTTGGATACTAACTTGCACAAAGATGAAGCACAACCAGTGGACTGGTTAAAACACATCTGGAACTTACACACTTCTCCAAAAATAAAAGAATTCTTATGGAAGGTGGCGAAAAGGGCAGTACCTGTTAGTGAAAATGTGGAACGAAGAGGTTTTCAACTATCCTGAAACTGATACCCATGTTTTCCTGAACTGCCTTTATGCAGTGGAAGTCTGGAGTCTACTCCCAACTTCAACGAATCCAACAGCACCTTTGTCATCCTTTGCGGATCTTCTAAAAGAGGGAGCCAAGCTTGTTTCTCTACCCCGGCTGGACTAGCATCCCCTTTATGGCCTTGGGTGGTTTGGAATTTATGGAAGTCGAGGAACAAACTGATATTTGAAAACATAGTTTTTTCACTAAGGAGGTGGTTCTCAAGAGTATCTTTGATGCAAAGGAATGGGATGCAGCACATCAAAGAACTTTGAAGGCTGGTTTAGTGAACTTGAATCGAACCATCCCTCCCGTCGATCTCCAATTTCCCCTCCGATGGCTCCGCCTGGCGCGTTAACTTGTTTTACTGATGCAGCTTGGAACTCAGTCTCTGGAGGGTGCGGCATAGGAGTAGTTTTCTCGGGTTTAAATCCTCAAGCGATTCCCAACCTGTCTGAGTGTAATACTAATGTCTCATCAGATTTAATGGCAGAAGCCTTAGCTGTCCGTCTTGCGGTGACAGCCACTGTTTATTCCAACGTCCGATCCCTTGCAGTTCCTATCTCGCACCAAACTGTTGAACAAGAGAGAGACTCAAACTGAACTGTTCGGTATCATGCTGGATATATATCATTTTACCCCCCCCCCCTTTTGATGTTATTTCTTTCAACTTTATCTCCCGAAGCTTTAATGCCGAAGCTGATGCTTTAGCAAAGTTGGCTCTTACATGGTCTGTAACAAA